>JARYGA010048196.1:0-47754 GCA_030545235.1 Helianthus tuberosus | reverse complement strand
CATACCTATCAGTAACTTGTTGAACCGACGACAATGGAATAACAACATCAGCACCATCAACTTTCTCGGCAGATTCCATCGCCCGAAAATTCACTTTAACCTTCTCCTTTGTGTTCTTTACAATGTTAGCGAAGGAAACAGGATTTGCAGGCCCCGAAGTACGTGCTTTACCTTGAGCAGCCGAGAAATTCATTCCATTGAAACCTGTTGATGGTGAACATCCCATCTTGGGATAATCCCAACATTGCTCTGGTCGCTCAGCAGCCGATTTTACCACCGGAGATGTGACCTTTGTGAGTTCATCAATGATATTTATACCACGTTTTGGCTTTATATTGTTCCCATCAACATCAAGAATACGATCACCGATTTCTTTAAACGACAGTGGTGGCTTTCCACCAATTTTCGTTTGTTCATCCATTAAACCCTAATCTGATCAATCTGAAAGGGAGTGACGGCTGAACCCAAAAAGAAACTGGCAAACCCTAGCAGCCGTGACAAAACCTGAATATAGCCGATTCTACAATGATTAAACAGCCGCAACAAGCGCAGGACCTTGTGAACCCTAATCTGATGTAATACTGATTTGCTGTTCAGATCAGATTAATACTGATTTTTTGGGAATAAGTTTCACCAAGACTTATATTTTCTAAGTGTCAAAATTTTATAAAAATTTTGACATAGTTTCCCGAAAAATGGAGGTTTCCCATGTTTACAAAACATGTGTTTATTTTCTTTTCAACACCAAAATAATTTTCCAACAATAATCACCAAAAACATATACTAATTTCTTCATATGAAACATCATGTTGAACTTGATTCTTGTTAAAAATGTGTAGACTTTTAGATCTATACTTAACATATTGTGACTTTTCCAAAAATAAGTGTTCTTGAGTATTTTAACAAACTTTTATGAAACTTTATTTCATTAACCAACTCATCCATGAGTTTAATTGTGACACTCTAGGTTTTCCCGAGCAACTATCTTGTAGTGACATCGTGTGTATATATATATATATATATATATTATTAAATGAAAATGGTGTTTGAGCTTGATATGCTATGTGATCCTTGTGTTAAGTCTCGTGCTGATAATGTGTACGTGTGATAAATAGATGCATATATATATATATATGATGAACCGAGACCAAAAGGGGCCGACTCGAGACCACTCGGTCTCAAGTGACCCATAACAGTTAGGCCACGTGCACTTGAGCCCACTCGGAACCCATTAGGGAGTACCGATCATAGAATGGGTATAAAACCCATACCCAAGCCAACCTTTCCTCATTTTTGACATTCCATCATTCTCCCACACTCACTCCCACACACTCTCCTTCATTCTCTCTCACTAAAACCCTAACAATCAAGCTCACCTCCTCCTTTCTCTCTCTCGGATTCAATCGGTAGCATCAAGACTCTCGGATCAAGCTCACTACCGTCATTCGGAACTCCTCTCACCGACCCTCCTTACCTTCCATATTCGACCGGACGTGGTGACCAGCTTGCTTGACCAAGTAAACTAATCTGCCGAGCAACCCAAGGTGAGTTCACAACTATTAAAGCATGCGTTCCCGGTGGTTTGGGAAAAACGAAACTTAAAACAACGCTATCCCTTGTGAGGGATACACACCCATTTTCTCCCCTTGTGTGGGACTCTTAGTTAATTACTGTTTATACGGAATGCAACGAGCAACACTAAACGAAACTCTATCACTCAAGTCCCTACTACTTAATACCGATTAGTCGTCGGGGCCAGGCGAACGGGTTATTAGTTGATAGCGCTATTTAGGTCTTACCAGCCTCACACCGTGCCTGTAGAGGATCGGTCGTGAACTAATGTACTCTGGCAAACCGTCAATGATGATAGAACATTGACAACGGGGCACTGCGGAAACGTACGGTTACCTAGTATTCGGTATTGGAAAAAAAACAGTTTAGTCGCTTACTTATGGGGTAGCTCCCCATGGCATGTATAAACGGATAAATTAACTGGTGAAACAAGTTTTTGGTAATTAAAAACTGGACAACTCGTGGACTCGCCAACATTTTTGTTGATACCCTACTGCATGCTTTGCAGGTACCCAGTGACTCAGGAGCTTGCTACTTGGGGATGTGTAGTGGTCGTCTAACCCCTGTGTTGGGTTCTAAATAAACTTGAACTATGAATTTTGTTTAAAAACTGCTTTGTCTATGCTTCCGCTACCTACTACTATCTGAACTTAAAAACTTTTGAACTTTGACTATGATATTTGCTAACCTTGTGGTTGGTGAGTATTACTTATGTTATCAATTAAATTGCTCAGTATAATTGGTGGCTGGATCCTGGTCAGTCGCGCCCCCAAGCGGTGGTACTCCGCATGTGGATTTTGGGGGTGTGATAGATTGGTATCAGAGCCATTGGTTATAGTGAACATGGTTTTAAAAAGGGAATCTTTTTGAGAAAAACCAAACTATAACCCGTGACTCATGACGACACTACACTCCAAGTGCAAGACTCAACCCATTAGACCTCATAGCTCGGACTAGTGTTTACTTGCTTGCTTGCTTTATGCCTTCTGTTCTGCTATACGTACTAGTTTGCCTAGTTAGATAGATACACCTCCCTCTTCTATCTCATTCTCGCTATATTACGACATCACACTCATACTATGTTTTCTGGTTATGAAGACAATGAGTGGACGCGGGAGAGGAAATGTTAACATGACTCAGGCTCAGTTCACTAACCTGATCAAAACAGTGGCTGCAGCTTTCGCAGCTCACCCTGGAGGTAAACTCGTTATCTTAGGATGTTTAGATCCTACCGCCGCATCGTCTTTTCACCCCTAAACCTATTCGCTTCGCTTCTCCCAAACAGGTCAGCATGCGCCTGCGTAACCACGTGTTTGTACTTTCAAGACCTTCATGGATTGCAAGCCCCTCCCTTTCAATGGCACTGAGGGTGCCATAGGTCTTCTGCACTGGATCGAGAAGGTCGAAGCTGTTTTCGCTGTCTGCGAGTGTCCCCCTGCTAATTGGGTGAAGTTTGCTACAGGCACACTTGAAGGAAACGCACTTTCATGGTGGAAACTGCTAATGCCACTGCATGGGAAGATTTCAAGGACATGATCAAAGAAGAGTACTGTCACAGGGATGACATCCACAAACTCGAAAACGAGTACTTTGAGCTTAAGATGGTTGGGTCAGAGATTGAGACCTACACCAAACTGTCCAACGACTATGCTGCTCTTTGCCCAAACATGTCTCGACCTATGTATCGAAGGATCGAATTGTACATCAAGGGTTTTGCCCCAGAAATTCGAAGCCATGTGACCTCAGCCAACCTCAATACCATTCAGCCAGCCGCCCGTCTTGCTCACAAACTCACTGATCAGGCTGTGGATCAGGGCAAGTTGCCCAAAAGGATCAGTGCTACTGATGAAACTTCTGGTGATAACAAGCGTAAGTGGGAAGGAAACCAAAGCAAGGATGCTAACCCCACTCAGGCCCCGACTCAGCAAAGGAAAACTGAAAACAACAAAGGCCCTCAGCAACAGGGTGGCTATCGAGGGAACCACCCCAAGTGTAACAAGTGCAACCGACATCACAGCGGGCCATGTGGCAAAAGTCAGTGTTAGCGATGCAACAAGATGGGGCATGAAGCCAAAGACTGTAGGAGTCAGTTTCCAGCTAGGCAGAATCAGCAACAACCACAACAACAACAGCAGCAAGGGAACAACCGTGGATGCTACAAGTGTGGGGCAACGGGGCACATACGCAGGGATTGCCCTGAACTGAACCAACGCCGCAACAACAACCAGGGAGCTGGGAACAATGACCAAAACAACAACAATGCTGGGAATGGTGCAAGAGGAAGGGCTTTTGTCATTGGAGCTGGAGAAGCAAGGAATGACCCCAACGTCGTGGCGGGTAAGTTCCTACTCGATGACCGCTATGTTTCTGTATTATTTGATTATGGAGCCGATGCTAGTTATGTATCCCTACGTATTAGTAAGAAACTTAAGCACCCGCCTGCGTTATTAAGTTCTAAGCATATCGTCGAGTTAGCTAATGGTAGAAACATCGAGGCCTCACATGTGATCAACGACTGCAAGCTAGTATTGTCTGGTCAGACGTTTAGCATCGATCTTTTCCTTATCGATCTTGGAAGCTTCGACGTTGTCATCGGTATGGACTGGTTATCCAAGCATCGCGCTGAAATCCTTTGTCAAGAGAAAATGGTTCGCATTCCCCGTCGTTCTGGTAGGCCCCTCATCGTTCAAGGTGACAAAGGCGGAGAAGTCACAGGCATCATCTCGTTCTTAAAGGCTCAGAAGTGTTTACAAAAAGGGCACACTGCCATCTTAGCGCTTGTCACCGACACGCAGGAAAAGGAAAAGAGGATTGAAGAATTTCCAGTGGTACGTGACTACCCCGAGGTATTTCCTGAAGAACTACCTGGACTCCCTCCTCATCGTCAGGTCGAATTCCAAATCGAGCTAACTCCCGGAGCAGCACCGATAGCTCGAGCGCCTTATCGACTAGCCCACGCAGAACTAAAGGAACTCTCCACGCAACTACAAGAACTATTGGATAAAGGATTTATCCTTCCTAGTTCGTCACCCTGGGGAGCACCAGTGCTCTTTGTTAAGAAAAAGGACGGCACATTCCAAATGTGCATCGACTATCGTGAGCTGAACAAGGTTACCATCAAGAATCGCTACCCTCTCCCACGTATCGACGATCTATTCGATTAGTTGCAAGGATCGAGCTACTACTCTAAGATTGACCTACGATCAGGCTATCATCAGCTAAGAGTCTGTGACGAAGACATCTCCAAAACTGCATTCAGAACTCGTTATGGTCATTACGAATTCCTCGTCATGCCCTTTGGAATGACTAACGCGCCTGCGGTTTTCATGGATCTCATGAACCGAGTGTGCAAGCCTTACCTCGACAAATTCGTGATTGTGTTTATTGACGACATCCTGATCTACTCGAAAAGTCAAGAGGAGCATGAGCAACACCTGCGTCTTATTCTCGAACTCCTTCGCAATGAACAACTGTACGCCAAGTTCTCGAAATGCGACTTCTGGCTTCGAGAAGTCCATTTCCTTGGACACGTGGTCAATAAGGACGGAATTCCTGTCGACCCAGCTAAGATCGACTCTATAAAGAATTGGCCTACACCTAAGACTCCGACCGAGGTCCGTCAATTCTTGGGATTGGCAGGATACTATCGTAGATTTATCAAGGGATTTTCGAAGATTGCTCAACCCCTCACAACTCTCACTCAGAAGGGTATTGCTTATAAGTGGAATGAAGCTCAGGAGTCCGCTTTTCAGAAGCTAAAGGATAACCTCTGTAGTGCTCCTATTCTCTCGTTACTTGAAGGTACCGATGATTTTGTGGTTTACTGCGATGCGTCTATTCATGGGCTCGGTTGCGTGTTAATGCAACGCGAGAAAGTTATTGCTTACGCTTCTCGACAACTTAAGACTCACGAAAGGAACTACACTACGCACGACTTGGAACTGGGAGCAGTGGTTTTTGCTCTTAAGATATGGAGACATTACCTGTACGGTACCAGGTGCACCATTTACACCGATCACAAGAGTCTCGAGCATATCTTCAAGCAAAAGGAATTAAACATGCGACAACGTCGATGGTTCGAACTCTTGAATGATTACGAATGCGCCATCAAGTACCATCCGGGCAAGGCCAACGTCGTGGCAGACGCCCTCAGCCGAAAGGACACTGCACCTAAGCGCGTGCGAGCGTTACAACTTACCATCCAGTCTAACCTCCCTGCTCAGATACGAGGTGCTCAGGTCGAAGCATTGAAACCAGAGAACATCAGGGCTGAGTCCCTGCGAGGATCGAGGCAACGATTAGAACAAAAAGAAGACGGCGCTTACTATGTAACCGGGCGCATATGGGTTCCCCTCTATGGAAAGTTACGCGAGCTCGTGATGGACGAAGCCCACAAGTCCCGTTACTCGGTACATCCTGGTACGGATAAGATGTACCACGACTTAAAAACTACATATTGGTGGCCTGGCATGAAAGCCCACATAGCAACATATGTCAGCAAATGTTTGACTTGCGCGAGAGTCAAGACTGAGTACCAGAAACCAGCAGGCCTACTCCAACAACCAGAAATCCCGAAATGGAAATGGGAGCAAATCTCCATGGATTTCGTCACTGGTCTACCTAGATCCCAACGCGGAAATGACACTATTTGGGTGATAGTAGACCGATTGACCAAGTCTGCACACTTTTTGGCTATTAAAGAAACAGACAAGTTCTCTACCTTGGCAGACATTTATTTAAAAGAAGTAGTGTCCAAGCACGGGGTGCCAACCTCCATTATTTCCAACCGAGACGCACGTTTTACTTCTGAGCTGTGGCAAGCTATGCACAAATCCTTTGGCTCACGTTTAGACATGAGCACCGCTTATCACCCACAAACGGATGGGCAGTCTGAACGCACCATCCAAACCCTTGAAGACATGCTCAGGGCATGTGTGATCGATTTTGGCAAGAGTTGGGAGAAGCACTTACCGCTAGTAGAGTTCTCGTATAATAACAGCTACCACACCAGCATTCAGGCAGCACCCTTTGAGGCATTGTACGGTCGTAAATGCCGATCACCTCTTTGCTGGGCAGAAGTTGGTGACAGCCAGATCACAGGCCCAGAACTGGTGGTGTACACAACGGAGAAGATTGCCCAGATCAGACAACGCATGGCGGCAGCTCGTGACCGTCAGAAAAGTTACGCGGATAAGCGTAGGAAACCACTAGAATTCCGGGTCGGTGACCGGGTTCTACTTAAAGTCTCACCCTGGAAGGGTGTGGTTCGTTTTGGTAAGCGGGGCAAGCTTAATCCGCGATATATCGGACCATTCGAAATTACCGAGAAAATCGGTAAGGTTGCTTATAGATTGAATCTGCCTGAAGAGCTGAGTGCGGTGCACAACGTCTTTCACGTGTCTAATCTGAAGAAGTGTCTGTCAGATGAAACACTCATCATTCCTTTCAAGGAACTCACTATTGATGAACGGCTACACTTTACTGAGGAACCGGTTGAGATCACGGATCGAGAGATCAAAACCCTTAAACGTAGCCAGATACCTCTTGTACGAGTCCGTTGGAACTCGCGACGTGGCCCAGAGTTTACCTGGGAGCGGGAAGACCAGATGAAGTGCAAGTATCCCCAGTTTTTCCCAAATGAAACCCCCAGCACTGAAGCTACAACTGAATTTCGGGACGAAATTCCAAACTAACGGGGGGATGATGTGATACCCCGTTGAAACGTTCTCACCTATACTAGCTTGACAGTGGCTGTTTTAACTTTCGGGACGAAAGTTCTTAAAACTTGGGGATAATGTGACACTCTAGGTTTTCCCGAGCAACTATCTTGTAGTGACATCGTGTGTATATATATATATATATATATATATATATATTATTAAATGAAAATGGTGTTTGAGCTTGATATGCTATATGATCCTTGTGTTAAGTCTCGTGCTGATAATGTGTACGTATGATAAATAGATGCATATATATATATGATGAACCGAGACCAAAAGGGGCCGACTCAAGACCACTCGGTCTCAAGTGACCCATAACAGTTGGGCCACGTGCACTTGAGCCCACTCGGAACCCATTAGGGAGTACCGATCTTAGAATGGGTATAAAACCCATACCCAAGCCAACCTTTCCTGATTTTTTACATTCCATCATTCTCCCACACTCATTCCCACACACTCTCCTTCATTCTCTCTCACTAAAACCCTAACAATCAAGCTCACCTCCTCCTTTCTCTCTCTCGGATTCAATCGGTAGCATCAAGACTCTCGGATCAAGCTCACTACCGTCATTCGGAACTCCTCTCACCGACCCTCCTTACCCTCCATATTCGACCGGACGTGGTGACCAGCTTGCTTGACCAAGTAAACTAATCTGCCGAGCAACCCAAGGTGAGTTCACAACTATTAAAGCATGCGTTCCCGGTGGTTTGGGAAAAACGAAACTTAAAACAACGCTATCCCTTGTGAGGGATACACACCCATTTTCTCCCCTTGTGTGGGACTCTTAGTTAATTACTGTTTATACGGAATGCAACGAGCAACACTAAACGAAACTCTATCACTCAAGTCCCTACTACTTAATACCGATTAGTCGCCGGGGCCAGGCGAACGGGTTATTAGTTGATAGCGCTATTTGTGACAACCCGAGTTTTCAAGGTCTCTATTTGACTTAACCTTGTACTTATTTGAAAAAGGGTGTTTCATATATTTGGGGTGCATTATAATTATTATATTTATTATATTTGTGAGTATGATAATAATGTGATTAGTGTTAATTTGTGTTATTATAAAAATTAATTGGATGGGCTTGAGCCCACTTCGGCTACTAGGGTTAACAGCCCAAACCCTCACAATATATGATTACGTATTATGTTGTTGATTAGATTAGACTTATAACACAAATAAAAAACAAACCCTACCCTCCCAAGTGTACGTACGGCAGACCCCCCCCCCCTCTCTTCTCTGATTCGCGACGAGTAATAGCAGACCCCCTCCTCCTTGTGTTAAGCTTTATACACCGTGTGGATTAGTCTTGCATCCTTGTCTTTCGGTTAGTCCTGCATATTCATGTTAACTTTTACGTGATTGTTTCGGTATGAGATTTTATTAGCAAGTGATATATATGTTAATGATAGTGTTATATGATAATGTTTGTGTTTTATGTTATTGGTTGTGCCTCTGAATGATTATATGCCACCCATAATTGCATGTTGATCGATATGTGCTTGATTTCAATTACTTCTTTCGATTAGTATTATTCATCCATATATATATATATATATATAGTTGTCTGCCACTAAGTTCCTTGTGCATGTATTTATGAAGTTCAAAATGGGCAGCTCATCATTCATAATTGCAGTCCACCTATTTAGATAAATTGCATGTGAAATTGTCAGGGAGCATATGATTATTAATTGTGTGAGTCCTTGTATTTTTTTTTACTCGGTCCAATCACAAGTATATAACATCAGTTTTGTCGGCCTAGTGGAATTTAACATGAGTTGATTTAAATAGCATGATCTAAAGCAACCGACCCACTAACTTCGGTCCAATCAGGTAGGCTATAATTTGAGTGGTTCATGTGATAATTGTTGAAAGCAAAGATGATATTAATGAATCAAAGAAACTGTATAATATTAATTGGCATGATTTTGTATGTTACAAGAATTGCAAATGCATAGTGACTTGGGCCGATAAACTGGAATTCTTGGGCCTGCGATATAGTTGGGCTTGGATTTAATATATAAGGTCGGGTGGGATGTTTGGTTAGACTTAATATGTGGGCCGCATACCCTAGGTTTAGATCATATACTATTGGATTGCATCAAGGAGATTGCTTGACCTGAATGTGTTAGTATATATATGTGAATGGAACATGATCATTCTGTGTGGTAAAATAATAGGTACATGATTAGGTGATGGTATGCAAACGGGTTAGGTGCTTTAGTTGAGATTTATATGGTTTTGATGCAAGATATTTGTGACCAAGTGATCGTAAAGTGCTATGAGTTAATGTGATTAGATGCATGTTCATACTATGAATTGTATGTTAATATGTATGAGCTTTGTTATGAACACCATTATAACAGTAAGGTGCCAATTATGTTGTATATTGAACACTATGACTCAAACCATTAGTGCAAACTTAATGTGTGATTAGCTGAATGTTATGCCATACAATAAAGCTAAGGGTGAGTATGAAACTGTGTTATGAAACGTATGTGTGTAAATGGGTATATATGTGGAACAGGATATTGTATGCTACTTGACTTGTGACATGTATCAATACGTGAAATATTTAAATACAAATTTAATTTAATTAAGACGCGGTAATTATGATAGGACGTGATTGACTAAAGTATTTTAACAAGTAAACTATCTGCCGAGCAAACCAAGGTGAGTTCACACTTTCTACAAGGCATGGGATTCCCAGGGGTTGGGAATGGGTAAAGGATTTGAACTGAAACTGCGTGATCTCCTGGTTTGGAACACGTACACACCCTCTTTATTGAAGGGTGACAACACGTACTAAGAACTTAATCGGAACTTGCGTAGTCTCCTGGTTTGGGGATTACGTACACACCCTCTTTACTGAAGGGTGACAACACGGATACTAGACCAAAACTCTCTATCATGAAGTCCCTCATTTTATATCGACTTAATCGCCGGGCCAATGGCGAGCGGGTCATTAGTTAGATAGCGCTATTTAGGTTTGACAAGCCTCACACCGTGCCGCAGAGGACGGGCGTGAACTAATGGATCTGGGCACTAGTCAATGATGATAGACATTGACGTCAGGGCACCAACTTACTTTAGTCAGTGGTCGATATGGTAAATAGGTCTAGTGGTTAACATGGGGAAGCCCCCACCAACTATGGATATGTTTAGGAAACAGGGTAAACTGATTAACTTACAACTTACAAATGAATTCCTGGTTTTTGAAACAACTTAACAATGAACACCAACTGTGAACTCGCTCAACTTTGTTGTTGACTCGTTGTTACATGCCTTGCAGGTCGTTAGGTACTTATGGAGCTTGCACGAGGAGGCGTGGTCGTTGTGGGACATGGACAACTGTGTGCCATGTTAAACATTTAAACATTTGAACTTATATTTGGTTTTGATTTAATCATTATGCTTCCGCTTGCAACTTAAACTATGTTTTGTTTGGACACCAATTGTATTGGTTGGATTTTCTAATTACTTACATGCTTGTTCAATATGATTGGTGGCTGGATCCTGGTCAGTCACGCCTCCAGGCGGTGATACTCCGCGTGTGGATTTTGGGGGTGTGACAGATTGGTATCAGAGCCATTGGTTATAGTGAACTTGGTTTTAATAAGGGAAAAAGTTTTTGTTAAAACCAGACTATAACCTGTACAGTGCTCAACGATCCACAACGACGCTTCACTCCACGTGCAAGGCTCAACATTCTAGGTGATATGGTTTATGTTTTATTACCTACTTGCTAGTTACATAGAACTTTGCTCGTGATATGCTTAGATAAACGTAACAACTATTGTTTGAAAACACTTGTGTGCTTACTCTCTTCTGTCATCGCACTTTCGCGAACCTCTCTCACCCATGTTTCCTTTTATGTGACAGTACACATTTGTTTATGACGAAACACACGAACACACACTCGTCACTATAGCAAGATGGCATGGATTGCTTGCTCACCTTATGATGCGTTGATAGTATGCCATAGTCCTTAGGTTTTTGTGATCTTATTACATTGACGACCTCCGTTTGACATCTGAGTTTGAGGAACCATTTGACATGAGTTAGGAGGAACTGAGATGAGCATGCAAATCGCAATATTATTGTGGGTGCACACATAATAATAATGTGGGGTGCATGCGAGTCCCAGTGAGCCTTGACAAGTGGAAAAAGGGTTCCGTTTCGTTATTTGACCGATGTGAAACATAACAAACCTATAGGGGTCATAGCAGTGATTGTCCCCTACTCGAATGTGAACTTTTCATTCATCTCTGGATCCTTTCGAATCTCGATGATATCGAGTATTACCTGAACACCCATCTGAACACCTAGCGAACCGTGTAGAATGTTAGGTGCTTATACGAACGTCCCTGAGTAGGATGTCGCAGCGTCGAATGATTGATCGATACCTTTCTTGCTCCTCTTCGTTTGCTGGAACTCATGTTTTGACATCTTAGATCCCGAAGTGTGATCACTTCTGCGATACCCTCGTAACAGACCGAGTATTACTCAAGCAAGTTGCAACATCGATGGACAGGAGGATGAGCGTAGTACTCTACCGACCTCAGTACTTGACGACCCTAATTACCGGCAACGAGCACCAGCGAATTGGATTCAAACGAATCCTTAACCCTCGTCAGCAACTCATGGGAGTCAACTCTTATGAATCAATCGGGGCATAAGTGAGGACAGCTGATGGTAGTATGGAAGGTGTGACTGCCAGCACAGTGAATAACGCGTTAGGACGTGGCTCAGAATGTGAAAAGATGGACCTTGATGGTGAAGAGTCGTAGAGCTTCATTTCAAACAACAGCATTAGAGGCAACGGTCACGGTAACAACAAGGTATTTGTAATGGTAACCAACAGTATGGAAAGTGAAGGTGCTTACGGCATGGAGTGGCCAATGTTAAATTCAACGACAACAACCAAGGGAACGACGACCGTACTGGAAATCCTCGCAACGAGTACAACAACACGGGAAATGATGCTCATAGAGGGACATTAGGGATTGGCGTGGGCGACGCCGGGATTATAACAACATGGTAGCCTACGTGTTCTTGGTGACTAATCACTTCACCACTGTTCTGCTTAACCCTGATGCTTCTTGAAACACAACCTGTTGTGGAATCGGCTGATGGCGAAAACAATGAAACCACTACTGAGGCTGAAGCTACTGCGGAATTTCAGGACGAAATTCCAAACCAACGGGGGAATGATGTGACACCCTAGGAAAACCAGGAAACCACACAACGTATCTAGCTTCCTCAGTAACTATGTACTAAATTTCGGGACGAAATTTCTTTCAAGTTGGGGATAATGTGACAACCCGAGTTTTCAAGGTCTCTATTTGACTTAACCTTGTACTTATTTGAAAAAGGGTGTTTCATATATTTGGGGTGCATTATAATTATTATATTTATTATATTTGTGAGTATGATAATAATGTGATTAGTGTTAATTTGTGTTATTATAAAAATTAATTGGATGGGCTTGAGCCCACTTCGGCTACTAGGGTTAACAGCCTAAACCCTCACAATATATGATTACGTATTATGTTGTTGATTAGATTAGACTTATAACACAAATCAAAAACAAACCCTACCCTCCCAAGTGTACGTACGGCAGACCCCCCCCCCTCTCTTCTCGGATTCGCGACGAGTAATAGCAGACCCCCTCCTCCTTGTGCTAAGCTTTATACACCGTGTGGATTAGTCTTGCATCCTTGTCTTTCGGTTAGTCCTGCATATTCATGTTAACTTTTACGTGATTGTTTCGGTATGAGATTTTATTAGCAAGTGATATATATGTTAATGATAGTGTTATATGATAATGTTTGTGTTTTATGTTATTGGTTGTGCCTCTGAATGATTATATGCCACCCATAATTGCATGTTGATCGATATGTGCTTGATTTCAATTACTTCTTTCGATTAGTATTATTCATCCATATATATATATATATATATATAGTTGTCTGCCACTAAGTTCCTTGTGCATGTATTTATGAAGTTCAAAATGGGCAGCTCATCATTCATAATTGCAGTCCACCTATTTAGATAAATTGCATGTGAAATTGTCAGGGAGCATATGATTATTAATTGTGTGAGTCCTTGTATTTTTTTTTACTCGGTCCAATCACAAGTATATAACATCAGTTTTGTCGGCCTAGTGGAATTTAACATGAGTTGATTTAAATAGCATGATCTAAAGCAACCGACCCACTAACTTCGGTCCAATCAGGTAGGCTATAATTTGAGTGGTTCATGTGATAATTGTTGAAAGCAAAGATGATATTAATGAATCAAAGAAACTGTATAATATTAATTGGCATGATTTTGTATGTTACAAGAATTGCAAATGCATAGTGACTTGGGCCGATAAACTGGAATTCTTGGGCCTGCGATATAGTTGGGCTTGGATTTAATATATAAGGTCGGGTGGGATGTTTGGTTAGACTTAATATGTGGGCCGCATACCCTAGGTTTAGATCATATACTATTGGATTGCATCAAGGAGATTGCTTGACCTGAATGTGTTAGTATATATATGTGAATGGAACATGATCATTCTGTGTGGTAAAATAATAGGTACATGATTAGGTGATGGTATGCAAACGGGTTAGGTGCTTTAGTTGAGATTTATATGGTTTTGATGCAAGATATTTGTGACCAAGTGATCGTAAAGTGCTATGAGTTAATGTGATTAGATGCATGTTCATACTATGAATTGTATGTTAATATGTATGAGCTTTGTTATGAACACCATTATAACAGTAAGGTGCCAATTATGTTGTATATTGAACACTATGACTCAAACCATTAGTGCAAACTTAATGTGTGATTAGCTGAATGTTATGCCATACAATAAAGCTAAGGGTGAGTATGAAACTGTGTTATGAAACGTATGTGTGTAAATGGGTATATATGTGGAACAGGATATTGTATGCTACTTGACTTGTGACATGTATCAATACGTGAAATATTTAAATACAAATTTAATTTAATTAAGACGCGGTAATTATGATAGGACGTGATTGACTAAAGTATTTTAACAAGTAAACTATCTGCCGAGCAAACCAAGGTGAGTTCACACTTTCTACAAGGCATGGGATTCCCAGGGGTTGGGAATGGGTAAAGGATTTGAACTGAAACTGCGTGATCTCCTGGTTTGGAACACGTACACACCCTCTTTATTGAAGGGTGACAACACGTACTAAGAACTTAATCGGAACTTGCGTAGTCTCCTGGTTTGGGGATTACGTACACACCCTCTTTACTGAAGGGTGACAACACGGATACTAGACCAAAACTCTCTATCATGAAGTCCCTCATTTTATATCGACTTAATCGCCGGGCCAATGGCGAGCGGGTCATTAGTTAGATAGCGCTATTTAGGTTTGACAAGCCTCACACCGTGCCGCAGAGGACGGGCGTGAACTAATGGATCTGGGCACTAGTCAATGATGATAGACATTGACGTCAGGGCACCAACTTACTTTAGTCAGTGGTCGATATGGTAAATAGGTCTAGTGGTTAACATGGGGAAGCCCCCACCAACTATGGATATGTTTAGGAAACAGGGTAAACTGATTAACTTACAACTTACAAATGAATTCCTGGTTTTTGAAACAACTTAACAATGAACACCAACTGTGAACTCGCTCAACTTTGTTGTTGACTCGTTGTTACATGCCTTGCAGGTCGTTAGGTACTTATGGAGCTTGCACGAGGAGGCGTGGTCGTTGTGGGACATGGACAACTGTGTGCCATGTTAAACATTTAAACATTTGAACTTATATTTGGTTTTGATTTAATCATTATGCTTCCGCTTGCAACTTAAACTATGTTTTGTTTGGACACCAATTGTATTGGTTGGATTTTCTAATTACTTACATGCTTGTTCAATATGATTGGTGGCTGGATCCTGGTCAGTCACGCCTCCAGGCGGTGATACTCCGCGTGTGGATTTTGGGGGTGTGACACTATTTAGGTCTTACCAGCCTCACACCGTGCCTGTAGAGGATCGGTCGTGAACTAATGTACTCTGGCAAACCGTCAATGATGATAGAACATTGACAACGGGGCACTGCGGAAACGTACGGTTACCTAGTATTCGGTATTGGAAAAAAAAACAGTTTAGTCACTTACTTATGGGGTAGCTCCCCATGGCATGTATAAACGGATAAATTAACTGGTGAAACAAGTTTTTGGTAATTAAAAACTGGACAACTCGTGGACTCGCCAACATTTTTGTTGATACCCTACTGCATGCTTTGCAGGTACCCAGTGACTCAGGAGCTTGCTACTTGGGGATGTGTAGTGGTCGTCTAACCCCTGTGTTGGGTTCTAAATAAACTTGAACTATGAATTTTGTTTAAAAACTGCTTTGTCTATGCTTCCGCTACCTACTACTCTCTGAACTTAAAAACTTTTGAACTTTGACTATGATATTTGCTAACCTTGTGGTTGGTGAGTATTACTTATGTTATTAATTAAATTGCTCAGTATAATTGGTGGCTGGATCCGGGTCAGTCGCGCCCCCAAGCGGTGGTACTCCGCATGTGGATTTTGGGGGTGTGACATTAATGATCTTTAAAATTTGTAAATCATGTTCTAAAACCACTTTTATGTTTATTAGAAAGATCATTATTTTTACATCATGTACGATTCGTAAAACAACCATTCTGAATCTCGCTAGCTAGGGAAGTTGAATGATCCAAATTAAACCTTGTCTGGATGAAACAGAATCCGGATACCACCCATTGTGAGTCCTTCTGATTAGTGATGTTACAGGATCCGAACTCATCCGAATATTGATGCTATCTGAATGTAGCCGACTCTGGATGCTATACGATTCGCAAAACAACCAATCTTAATCTCGCTTACTAAGGATGTTAAATGGTGCTAATTAAACCGAGTCTGGATGAAACAGAATCCGGATACCACCCATTGTGAGTCCTTCTGATTAGTGATGTTACAGAAGCCGAATTCAACCAAGTATGGATGCTATCTGAATGTAGCTGACTCTGGATGCTATATGATTCGCAAAACAACCAATCTGAATCTCGCAAGTCAGGAAAGTTGAATTATCTAAATGAAACCAAGTCTGGATGAACCAGAATCCGGATACCACCCATTGTGAGTCCTTCTGATTAGTGATGTTATAGAATCCGAATTCAACCAATTATGGATGCTATCTGAATGTAGCTGACTCTGGATGCTATATGATTCGCAAAACAACCATTTTGAATCTCGCAAGCCAGCGAAGTTGAATGATCCAAATTAAACCGAGTCTAGATGAAACAGAATCCGGATACCACCCTCAGTGAGTCCTTCTGATTAGTGATTTTACAGGATCCGAATTAAACCGAGTATGGATGCTATCTGAATGTAGCTGACTCTGGATTCTATACGATTTGTAAAACAACCTTTCTGAATCTCGCTAGCTAGGGAAGTTGAATGATCCAAATTAAACCTAGTCTGGATGAATCAAAATCCGGATACCACCCATTGTGAGTCCGTCTGATTAGTGATGTTACAGAATCCGAATTCATCTGAGTCTGGATACTATCTGAATGTAGCCGACTCTGGATGCTATACGATTCGCAAAACAACCAATCTGAATCTCGCTTACTAGGGATGTTGAATGGTCCTCATTAAACCGAGTCTGGATGAAACAGAATCCGGATACCACCCATTGTGAGTCCTTCTAATTAGTGATGTTACAGAAGCCGAATTCAACCAAGTATGGATGCTCTCTGAATGTAACCGACTCTGGATGCTATATGATTCACAAAACAACCAATCTGAATCTCGCAAGCGAGGGAAGTTGAATGATCCGAATGAAACCGAGTCTGGATGAAACAGAATCCGGATACCATCCATTGTGAGTCCTTTTGATTAGTGATGTTACAGAATCCGAATTCAACCAATTTTGGATGCTATCGGAATGTAGCTGACTCTGGATGCTATACGATTTGTAAAACAACCATTTTGAATCTCGCAACCCAGCGAAGTTGAATGATCCAAATTAAACCGAGTCTGGATGAAACAGAATCCGGATACCACCCATTGTGAGACATTCGGATTAGTGATGTTACAGAACCGAATTCAGCCAATTATGGGTTCTATCTGAATGTAGCTGACTCTGGATGCTATACGATTCGTAAAACAACAATTTGGAATCTCGCAAGCCAGCGAAGTTGAATGATCCAAATTTAACCGAGTCTGGATGAAAAAGAATCCGGATACCACCCATTGTGAGTCCTTCGGATTAGTGATGTTACAGGGTCTGAATTCAACCGAGTTTGGAGGCTATCTTAATGTAGCTGACTCTGGATGCTATACGATTCGTAATACAACCATTCTGAATCTCGCAAGCTAGGAATGTTGAATTGTCCAATTTAAACCGAGTCTGGACGAAACAGAATCCGGATACCACCCATTGTGAGTCCTTCTGATTAGTGCGGTTAGAGAATCCGAATTCAACCAATTATGCATGCTATCTGAATGTAGCTGACTGTGGATGCTATACGATTCGTAAAACAACCCTTTTGAATCTCGCAATCCAGGGAAGTTGAATGATCCAAATTAAACCGAGTCTAGATGAAACAGAATCCGGATGCCACCCTTAGTGAGTCATTCTGATTAGTGATGTTACAGGATCCGAATTCAACCGAGTATGGATGCTATCTGAATGAAGCCGACTCTGGATTCTATAGGATTCGTAAAACAACCATTCTGAATCTCGCTAGTTAGGGAAGTTGAATGATCCAAATTAAACCTAGTCTCGATGAAACAGAATCCGAATACCACCCATTGTGAGTCCTTCTGATTAGTGATATTACAGGATCCGAATTCATCCGAGTATGGATGCTATCTGAATGTAGCCGACTCTGGATGCTATATTATTCGCAAAACAACCAATCTGAATCTCGCTAGCCATGGAAGTTGAATGATCCAAATGAAACAGAATCCGGATACCACCCATTGTGAGTCCTTCTGATTAGTGATGTTACAGAATCCGAATTCAACCAATTATAGATGCTATCTGAATGTAGTTGACTCAGGACGCTATACAATTCGTAAAACAACCATTTTGAATCTCGCAAGCCAGCGAAGTTAAATGATCCAAATTTAACCGAGTTTAGATGAAACAGAATCCAGATACCACCCTTAGTGAGTCCTTCTGAATAGTGATGTTACAGGATCCGAATTCATCCGAGTATAGATGCTATTTGAATGTAGCTGACTCTGGATTCTATATGATTCGCAAAATAACCAATCTGAATCTCGCAAGCCAGGGATGTTGAATGGTCCAATTTAAACCGAGTCTAGAAGAAACAGAATCCGGATACCACCCATTGTGAGTCCTTTTGATTTGTGATGTTACAGAATCCGAATTCAACAAATTATGGATGCTATTTGAATGTAGCTGACTCTGGACGCTATACGATTCGTAAAACAACCATTTTTAATCTCGCAAGCCAGCGAAGTTGAATGATCCAAATTGAACTGAGTCTGGATGAAACAGAATCCGGATACCACCCATTGTGAGTCCTTCGGATTAGTGATGTTACAGAATCCGAATTCAACCAATTATGTATTCTATCTGAATGTAGCTGACTCTGGATGCAATACGATTCGTAAAACAACCATTTTGAATCTCGCAAGCCAGCGAAGTTGAATGATCTAAATTGAACCGAGTCTGGATGAAAAAGAATCCGGATACTACCCATTGTGAGTCCTTTGGATTAGTGATGTTACAGGGTCTGAATTCAACCGAGTATAGATGCTATCTTAATGTAGTTGACTCTGGATACTATACGATTCGTAATACAACCATTCTGAATCTCCCAAGCTAGGAATGTTGAATGGTCCAATTTAAACCGAGTCTGGACGAAATAGAATCTGGATACCACCCATTGTGAGTCCTTCTGGTTAGTGCTGTTAGAGAATCCAAATTCAACTAATTAAGGATGCTATATATGAATGTAGCTGACTCTGGATGCTATATGATTCGTTAAACAACCATTTTGAATCTCGCAAGCTAGGGAAGTTGAATATAAGTGTTAATATTTATTTGTTTGATCATATCACAAATAAATAATATAAGTGTTTGTCTAGCTTGTTATTGGGTATGACTCGACTTGGATCATAACGTACTAGCCACATCAATTTAATATGTGTCTTGGGCATACAGAGTCCAACACATACATGTGCCTTAGGACTTCGATATTCTAGTGATTGGATTTGATCTATTTTGTATTTGGATATTGAAACAATTGTTATTTTAACTCTTTTATGGTATTTTGAGTTACGTTTTATATTAGCATGTTTAAATCCGTGAATAAGTTAATTATTCTAAATGTCTGTAGTCGATCATAATTGTGGGAACAAATATGATTGTAAGACTATTATGAACTTGGATTGGTGGATATTCATTTAGAATGAATATAGAGCAAAGTGTTGCTGCCAAAGTTCATAGATATTTGTGGGATACAAATATTGGACTGACTTGCTCTCAAATATTACTACATGGAATCATTTGTGGTTGATCATAAGTAAATTTGAGTAAAGGCGAATATCATAGTATCCTCTGACCTGAGATACATATTGGGTATTGATATTCACCAAGTGTTATACCTTGACCTAGTTCTTAGCTGTCTGTAGCAAGGCGGTACATAAGGCTAAACTCAGGTATGGTACAAGGTGATTGTGAGAGACGTATGTAGTCAAGAAGGGATTTGTTCCTCTTATTCGTTGAGAGTAAGATGTCTAAGGCCTGCTAAAGTTAAATCAAACAGAGAGTGATCACTCTATGTCTCTGGATTTAACATGACATCTGTAACAAAAGGATAAATGATAGATTCACCTAAATCATGTTCAAGTAAGGGACTTGAAGGGGATGATGTTATTGAATGGGAAATATAGTCATACGTATTAGGGGTAGTAAACTATAGTTAGGTGGTCTTTACTACTTGCATCAATCTTCTATGTATCTTGTGCAAGTGGGAGATTGTTGGAGTCTGTATGCCCAAGACACATATTAGATTGATGTGGCTAGTACGTTATGATCCAAGTCGAGTCATACCCAAATACAAGCTAGACAAACACTTATATTATTTATTTGTGATATGATCAAACAAATAAATATTAACACTTATAATATTTAGAAATTGGTTTTCTAAATAATTACACTTGATAAACTAATAAATTATATGGATAATTTATTTTGAGAGAATATTTTATTTTGTTATTTAATGGGTTAAATAACATTTTAAAAGATTGTATAAAGTCTTGCATTTATGTAGTGTTATATTTATAAAAGTTATAAATATATGAACCAAGACTTATTTTTTTTATAAAAGAAATTTAATTTTTTTTTATAAAAACCCACATGGGGCCGCCCCCCCTTTTATCTCTACCCAAAGTTCTTGTTCCAATCGCATTTCATGCATATGCATTCCAAAGTCTTTGGTCCAATAACTTTTCATGCAATTGCATGTGCTAGAGACCTTGTGATTGGGCAAGAATGGAGGCATGCATTTCTCTCAAGTTATATATAAACTTTATGGATGATAAAAATGAACTAGTGAGTGATAGAGAAGCTAGTAAACTTGCTCTCATTTTCGGTCATAAGGAGTTTTTTCAAGTGTTCGTTTTTTTTTATCTTGGTGTTAAAAATCCTAGCTAATCTCGTAGTGTTTGTTGGAAGCTTGGGGTATACAAGCTTGAGGCCTTCTACACTTGAAGGCAACCATTCTTGAGGCATCATTCGTTTCATTCTCATTACTCCAAGAAGGTAGTTTTCAAAACACCCTATGGTTGTGTATGATAGTATGCATCTTCATATATGGATCCGGGTTTTGGGATTTTGCATATAAATGGTTTTATATCTTATAAAAGTAACATGTTTTAAACATTATTTCCGCTGCGTTTTTATTTCATATGGATGAAATTGCTTTGATAAACATGTTAAAATCCCATCAGTTACAGGGTCTGAATTCAACCGAGAATGGATGCTATCTTAATGTAGTTGACTCTAGATGCTATACGATTCGTAAGACAACCATTCTGAATCTCCCAAGCTAGGAATGTTGAATGGTCCAATTTAAACCGAGTCTGAACGAAATAGAATCCGGATACCACCCATTGTGAGTCCTTCTGATTAGTGCTGTTAGAGAATCCGAATTCAACCAATTAAGGATGCTATATATGAATGTAGCTGACTCTGGATGCTATGCGATTCGTTAAACAACCATTTTGAATCTCGCAAGCTAGGGAAGTTGAATGATCCAAATTAAACCGAGTCTAGATGAAACAGAATCCGGATACCACCCTTAGTGAGTCCTTCTGATTAGTGATGTTACAGGATCCGAATTCATCCGAGTATGGATGCTAACTGAATGTAGCCGACTCTGGATGCTATGTGATTCGCAAAACAACCAATCTGAATCTCGTAAGCCATGGAAGTTGAATGATCCAAATGAAACCGAGTCTGGATGAAAAAGAATCCGGATACCACCCATTGTGAGTCCTTCTGATTAGTGATGTTACAGAATCCGAATTTAACCAATTATGGATGCTATCTAAATGTAGTTGACTCTGGATGCTATACAATTCGTAAAACGACCATTTTGAATCTCACAAGCCAGCGAAGTTGAATTATCCAAATTAAACCGTGTCTGGATGATATAGAATCCGGATACCACCCTTTGTGAGTCCTTCGGATTAGTGATGTTACAGGATCTGAATTCAACCGAGTATGGATGCTTTATGAATGTAGCTGACTTTGGATGCTATATGATTCGCTTAACAACAAATCTGAATCTCGCAGGCCAGGGATGTTGAATGGTCCAAATTAAACTGAGTCTAAATGAAACAGAATCTGGATACCACGCATTGTGAGTCCTTCGAATTAGTGATGCTATAGGGTCTAAATTCAACCGAGTATGGATGTTATCTTAATGTAGCTGACTCTTGATGCTATACGATTCGTAATACAACCATTCTGAATCTCGCAAGCTAGGAATGTTGAATGGTCCAATTTAAAACGAGTCTGGACGAAACAGAATCCGGATACCACGCATTGTGAGTCCTTCTGATTATTGATGTTACAGAATCTGAATTCAATCAGTTATGGATACTATCTGAATGTAGCTGACTCTGGATGCTATACGATTCGTTAAACAACCATTTTGAATCTCGCAAGCCAGCAAAGTTGAATGATCCAAATTAAACCGAGTCTGGATGAAACAGAATCTGGATACCACCCATTGTGAGTCCTTATGATTAGTGATGTTACATAATTCGAATTCAACCAATTATGGATTCTATCTGAATGTAGCTGACTCCGGATGCTATACGATTCGTAAAACAACCATTTTGAATCTCGCAAGCCAACGAAGATGAATGATCCAAATTAAACCGAGTCTGGATGAAAAAGAATCCAGATACCACCCATTAGGAGTCCTTCGGATTAGTGATGTTACAGGGTCTGAATTCAACCGAGTATGGATGCTATCTTAACGTAGCTGACTCTGGATACTATACGATTCATAATACAACCATTCTGAATCTCGTAAGCCAGGGAAGTTGAATGATTTAAATTAAAACGAGTCTAGATGAAACAGAATCCGGATACCACCCTTAGTGAGTCCTTCTGATTACTGCTGTTAGAGAATCCGGATTCAACCAATTATGGATGCTATCTGAATGTAGCTAACTCTGGATGCTATACGATTCGTAAAACAACCATTTTGAATCTCGCAAGCCAGGGAAGTTGAATGATTTAAGTTAAAACGAGTCTAGATGAAACAGAATCCGGATACCACCCTTAGTGAGTCCTTCTGATTAGTGATGTTACAAGATCCGAATTCAACTGAGTATGGATGCTATCTGAATGTAGCCGACACTGGATTCTATACGATTCGTAAAACAACCATTATGAAACACGCTAGTTAGGGAAGTTGAATGATCCATATTAAACATAGTCTGGATGAAACAGAATCCGGATACCACCCATTGTGAGTCCTTCTGATTAGTGATGTTACAGGATCCGAATTCATCTGAGTATGGATGCTATCTGAATGTAGCCGACTCTGGATGCTATATGATTCGCAAAACAACCAATCTGAATCTCGCAAGCCTTGGAACTTGAATGATCCAAATGAAACCTAGTCTGGATGAAACAGAATCCGGATACCACCCATTGTGAGTCCTTCTAATTAGTGATGTTATAGAATCCGAATTCAACCAATTATGGATGCTATCTGAATGTAGTTGACTCTGGATGCTATACAATCCGTAAAACAACCATTTTAAATCTCGCAAGCCAGCGAAGTTGAATGATCCAAATTAAACCGAGTCTGGATGATACAGAATCCGGATACCACCCTTTGTGAGTCCTTTGGATTAGTGATGTTACCGGATCTGAATTTAACCGAGTATGGATGCTATCTGCATGTAGCTGACTCTGGATGCTATATGATTCGCAAAACAACCAATCTGAATCTCGCAAACCAGGGATGTTGAATGGTCCAAATTAACCCGAGTCTAGATGAAACAGAATCCGGATACCAGTCCTTCTGATTAGTGATGTTACAGAAAACGAATTCAACCAATTATGGATGCTTTCTGAATGTAGTTGACTCTGGATGCAATACGATTCATAAAACAACCATTTTGAATCTCGCAAGCCAGCGAAGTTGAATGATCCAAATTAAACCGAGTCTGGATGAAAAAGAATCCGGATACCACCCATTGTGAGCCTTCAGATTAGTGATGTTACAGAATCCGAATTCAACCAATTATGTATTCTATCTGAATGTAGCTGATTTTGGATGATATATGATTCGTAAAACAACCATTTTGAATCTCACAAACCAGCGAAGTTGAATGATCCGAATTGAACCGAGTCTGGATGAAAAAGTATCCGGATAACACCCATTGTGAGTCCTTCGAATTAGTGATGCTACAGGGTCTAAATTCAACCGAGTATGGATGCTATCTTAATGTAGCTGACTCTTGATGCTATACGATTCATAATACAACCATTCTGAATCTCGCAAGCTAGGAATGTTGAATGGTCCAATTTAAAACGAGTCTGGACGAAACAGAATCCGGATACCACCAATTGTGAGTCCTTCTGATTAGTGCTGTTAGAGAATCCGAATTCAACCAATTATGGATCCTATCTGAATGTAGCTGACCCTGGATGCTATACGATTCGTAAAACAACCATTTTATATCTCGCAAGCCAGGGAAGCTGAATGATCCAAATTAAACCGAGTCTAGATGAAACAGAATCCGGATACCACCCTTAGTGAGTCCTTCTGATTAGTGATGTTACGGGATCCGAATTCAACCGAGTATGGATGCTATCTGAATGTAGCCTACTCTGGATTCTATACGATTCGTACAACACCCATTCAGAATCCGGATACCACCCATTGTGAGTCCTTCTGGTTAGTGATGTTACAGGATCCGAATTCATCCGAGTATGGATGCTATCTGAATGTAGCCGACTCTGGATGCTATATGATTCGCAAAACAACCAATCTGAATCCCGTAAGCCAGGGAAGTTGAATGATCCAAATGAAACCGAGACTGGATGAAACAGAATCCGGATACCACCCATTGTGATTCCTTCTGATTAGTGATGTTACAGAATCTGAATTCAACCAATTATGGATGCTATCTGAATGTAGTTGACTCTGGATGCTATATAATTCGTAAAACAACCATTTTGAATCTCGCGAGCCAGCGAGGTTGATTGATCCAAATTAAACTGAGTCTACATGATACAGAATCCAGATACCACCCTTTGTGAGTCCTTCGGATTAGTGATGTTACAGGATTTGAATTCAACCGAGTATGGATGCTTTCTGAATGTAGCTGACTGTGGATGCTATATGATTTGCAAAACAACCAATCTGAATCTCGCAAGCCAGGGATGTTGAATGGTCCGAATTAAACCGAGTCTAGATGAAAGTGAATCCGGATACCACCCATTGTGAGTCCTTCTGATTATTGATGTTACAGAATCTGAATTCAACCAATTATGGATGCTATCTGAATGTAGCTGACTCTGGATGCTATACGATTCGTAAAACAACCATTTTGAATCTCGCAAGCCAGCGAAGCTGAATGATCTAAATTAAACCGAGTCTGGATGAAAAAGAATCCGGATACCACCGATTGCGGGTCCTTCGGATTAGTGATGTTACAGGGTCTGAATTCAACCGAGTATGGATGCTATCTTAATGTAGCTGACTCTGGATGCTATACGATTCGTAACATAACCATTCTGAATCTTGCAAGCCAGGAATGTTGAATGGTCCAATTTAAACCGAGTCTGGACGAAACAGAATCCGGATACCACACATTGTGAGTCCTTCTGATTAGTGCTGTTAGAGAATCCGGATTCAACCAATTATGGATGCTATCTGAATGTAGCTGACTCTGGATGCTATACGATTCATAAAACAACCATTTTGAATCTCGCAAGCCAGGGAAGTTGAATGACCCGAATTAAACCGAGTTTAAATGAAATAGAATCCAGATACCACCCTTAATGAGTCCTTCTGAATAGTGATGTTACAGGATCCGAATTCAACCGAGTATGGATGCTATCTGAATGTAGCCGACTCTGGATTCTATACGATTCGTAAAACAACCATTCTGAATCTCGCTTGTTAGGGAGATTGAATGATCCAAATTAAACCTATTCTGGATGAAACAAAATCTGGATACCACCCATTGTGAGTACTTCTGATTAGTGATGTTACAGGATCCGAATTCATCTGAGTATGGATGCTATCTAAATGTAGCCAACTCCGAATGCTATATGATTCGCAAAACAATCAATCTGAATCTCGCAAGCCAGGGAAGTTGAATGATCCAAATGAAACCGAGTCTGGATGAAACAGAATCCAGATACCACCCATTGTGAGTCCTTCTGATTAGTGATGTTACAGAATCCGAATTCAACCAATTATGGATGCTATCTGAACGTAGCTGACTCTAGATGCTATACAATTCGTAAAACAACCATTTTGAATCTCGCACGCCAGCGAAGTTGAATGATCCAAATTAAACCGAGTCTGGATGATACAGAATCTGGATACCACCCATTGTGAGTCCTTCGGATTAGTGATGTTACAGGATCTGAATTCAACCGAATGTGGATGCTATCTTAATGTAGCCGACTCTGGACGCTATACGATTCGAAATACAACCATTCTGAATCTCGCAAGCTAGGGATGTTGAATGGTCCAAATTAAACCGAGTCTGGATGAAACAGAAACCGGATTCCATCAATTGCGAGTCCTTCTGATTAGTGGTGTTACAGAATCCGAATTCAACCAATTATGGATGCTATCTGAATGTAGCTGACTCTGGATGCTATACGATTCGTAAAACAACCATTTTGAATCTCGCAAGCCAGCGAAGTTGAATGATCCAAATTAAACCGAGTCTGGATGAAACAGAATTCGGATACCACCCATTGTGAGTCCTTCTGATTAGTGATGTTACAGAATCCGAATTCAACCAATTATGGATGCTATCTGAATGTAGCTGACTCTGGATGCTATACGATTTGTAAAACAACCATTTTAAATCTCGCAAGCCAGCGAAGTTGAATGATCCAAATTAAACCGAGTCTGGATGAAATAGAATCCGGATACCACCCATTGCGAGTCCTTCTGATTATCGGTGTTACAAAATCTGAATTCAACCGAGCATGGATGCTATCTGAATGTAGCTGACACTGGATACTATAGGATACGTAAAACAAGCATTTTGAATCTCGCAAGCCAGCGAAGTTGAATGATCCAAATTAAACTGAGTCTGGATGAAACAGAATCTGGATACCACCCATTGTGAGCCCTTCTGATTAGTGATGTTACAGAATCCGAATTCAATCAATTATGGATGCTATCTGAATGAAGCTGACTCTTGATGCTATACGCTTTGTAAAACAACCATTTTGAATCTCGCAAGCCAGCGAAGGTGAATGATCCAAATTAAACCGAGTCTGGATGAAACAGAATCCGGATACCACCCATTGTGAGTCCTTCGGATTAGTGATGTTACAGGGTCTGAATTCAACCGAGTATGGATGCTATCTTAATGTAGCTGACTCTGGATACTATACGATTCGTAATACAACCGTTCTGAATCTCGTAAGCTAAGAATGTTGAATAGTCCAATTTAAACCGAGTCTGGACGAAACAGAATCCGGATTCCACCCATTGTGTGTCCTTCTGATTAGTGCTGTTAGAGAATCCGAATTCAACCAATTATGGATGCTATCTGAATGTAGCTGACTCTGGATGCTATACAATTCATAAAATAACCAATTTGAATCTCGCAAGCCAGGGATGTTGAATGATCCAAATTAAACCGAGTCTAGATGAAACAGAATCCGGATACCACCTTTAGTGAGTCCTTCTGATTAGTGATGTTACAGAATCTGAATTCAACCGAGTATGGATGCTATCTGAATGTAGCCGGCTCTGGATTCTATACGATTCGTAAAACAACCATTCTGAATCTCGCTAGCTAGGGAAGTTGAATGATCAAAATTAAACCGAGTCTGGATGAAACAGAATCTGGATACCACCCATTGTGAGTCCTTCTGGTTAGTGATGTTACAGAATTCGAATTCAACCAATTATGGATGTTATCTGAATGTAGCTGACTCTGGATGCTATACGATTAGTAAAACAACCATTTTGAATCTCGCAAGCCAGCGAAGTTGAATGATCCAAATTAAACCGCGTCTGGATGAAACAGAATCCGGATACCACCCATTGTGACTCCTTTGGATTAGTGATGTTACAGGGTCTGAATTCAACCGAGTATGGATGCTATCTTAATGTAGCTGACTCTGGATGCTATACGATTCGTAATACAACCATTCTGAATCTCGCATGCTAGGAATGTTGAATAGTCCAATTTAAACCGAGTCTGGATGAAACAGAATCCGGATACCACCCATTGTGAGTCCTTCTGACTAGTACTGTTAGAGAAACCGAATTCAACCAATTTTGGATGCCATCTGAATGTAGCTGACTCTGGATGCTATACGATTCGAAAAACAACCATTTTGAATCTCGCAAGCCAGGGAAGTTGAATGATTCAAATTAAACCGAGTCTAGATGAAACAATATCCGGATACCACCCTTAGTGAGTCCTTCTGATTAGTGATGTTACAGGATCCGAATTCATCCGCGTATGGATGCCATCTGAATGTAGCCGACTCTGGATGCTATACGATTCGCAAAACAACCAATCTGAATCTCGCTTACTAGGGATGTTGAATGGTCCTAATTAAATCGAGTCTAGATGAAACAGAATCCGGATACCACCCATTGTGAGTCCTTCTGATTAGTGATGTTACAGAATCCGAATTCAACCAATTATGGATGCTATCTGAATGTAGCTGACTCTGGATGCTATACGATTCGTAAAACAACCATTTTGAATCTCGCAAGCCAGCGAAGTTGAATGATCCAAATTAAACCGAGTCTGTATGGAACAGAATCTGGATACCACCAATTGTGAGTACTTCTGATTAGTGATGTTACAGGATCCGAATTCATCTGAGTATGGATGCTATCTAAATGTAGCCAACTCCGAATGCTATATGATTCGCAAAACAATCAATCTGAATCTCGCAAGCCAGGGAAGTTGAATGATCCAAATGAAACCGAGTCTGGATGAAACAGAATCCAGATACCACCCATTGTGAGTCCTTCTGATTAGTGATATTACAGAATCCGAATTCAACCAATTATGGATGCTATCTGAATGTTGCTGACTCTAGATGCTATACAATTCGTAAAACAACCATTTTGAATCTCGCAAGCCAGCGAAGTTGAATGATCGAAATTAAACCGAGTCTGGATGATACAGAATCTGGATACCACCCATTGTGAGTCTTTCAGATTAGTGATGTTATAGGATCTGAATTCAACCGAATGTGGATGCTATCTTAATGTAGCCGACTCTGGACGCTATACGATTCGAAATACAACCATTCTGAATCTCGCAAGCTAGGGATGTTGAATGGTCCAAATTAAACCGAGTCTGGATGAAACAGAAACCGGATACCATCCATTGCGAGTCCTTCTGATTAGTGGTGTTACAGAATCCGAATTCAACCAATTATGGATGCTATCTGAATGTAGCTGACTATGGATGCTATACGGTTCGTAAAACAACCATTTTGAATCTCGCAAGCCAGCGAAGTTGAATGATCCAAATTAAACCGAGTCTGGATGAAACAGAATTCGGATACCACCCATTGTGAGTCCTTCTGATTAGTGATGTTACAGAATCCGAATTCAACCAATTATGGATGCTATCTGAATGTAGCTGACTCTAGATGCTATACGATTTGTAAAACAACCATTTTAAATCTCGCAAGCCAGCGAAGTTGAATGATCCAAATTAAACCGAGTCTGGATGAAATAGAATCCGGATACCACCCATTGCGAGTCCTTCTGATTAGTGGTGTTACGGAATCTGAATTCAACCGAGCATGGATGCAATCTGAAAGTAGCTGACACTGGATACTATACGATTCGTAAAACAAGCATTTTGAATCTTGCAAGCCAGCGAAGTTGAATTATCCAAATTAAACTGAGTCTGGATGAAACAGAATCCGGATACCACCCATTGTGAGCCCTTCTGATTAGTGATGTTACAGAATCCGAATTCAACCAATTATGGATGCTATCTGAATGTAGCTGACTCTGGATGCTATACGATTTGTAAAACAACCATTTTGAATCTCGCAAGCCAGCGAAGGTGAATGATCCAAATTAAACCGAGTTTGGATGAAACAGAATCCGGATACCACCCATTGTGAGTCCTTCGGATTAGTGATGTTACAGGGTCTGAATTCAACCGAGTATGGATGCTATCTTAATGTAGCTGACCCTGGATACTATACGATTCGTAATACAACCGTTCTGAATCTCGCAAGCTAAGAATGTTGAATAGTTCAATTTAAACCGAGTCTGGACGAAACAGAATCCGGATACCACCCATTGTGAGTCCTTCTGATTAGTGCTGTTAGAGAATCCGAATTCAACCAATTTTGGATGCTATCAGAATGTAGCTGACTCTGGATGCTATACAATTCATAAAATAACCAATTTGAATCTCGCAAGCCAGGGATGTTGAATGATCCAAATTAAACCGAGTCTAGATGAAACAGAATCCGGATACCACCCTTAGTGAGTCCTTCTGATTAGTGATGTTACAGGATCTGAATTCAACCGAGTATGGATGCTATCTGAATGTAGCCGACTCTGGATTCTATACGATTCATAAAACAACCATTCTGAATCTCGCTAGCTAGGGAAGTTGAATGATCAAAATTAAACCGAGTCTGGATGAAACAGAATCCGGATACCACCCATTGTGAGTCCTTCTGATTAGTGATGTTACAGAATTCGAATTCAACCAATTATGGATGTTATCTGAATGTAGCTGACTCTGGATGCTATAAGATTCGTAAAACAACCATTTTGAATCTCGCAAGCCAGCGAAGTTGAATGATCCAAATTAAACCGCGTCTGGATGAAACAGAATCCGTATAACACCCATTGTGACTCCTTTGGATTACTGATGTTATAGGGTCTGAATTCAACCGAGTATGGATGCTATCTTAATGTAGCTGACTCTGGATGCTATACGATTCGTAATACAACCATTCTGAATCTCGCAAGCTAGGAATGTTGAATGGTCCAATTTAAACCGAGTCTGGATGAAACAGAATCCGGATACCACCCATTGTGAGTCCTTCTGATTAGTACTGTTAGAAAATCCGAATTCAACCAATTTTTGATGCCATCTGAATGTAGCTGACTCTGGATGCTATACGATTCGAAAAACAACCATTTTGAATCTCGCAAGCCAGGGAAGTTGAATGATCCAAATTAAACCGAGTCAAGATGAAACAATATCCGGATACCACCCTTAGTGGGTCCTTCTGATTAGTGATGTTACAGGATCCGAATTCATCCGCGTATGGATGCCATCTGAATGTAGCCGACTCTGGATGCTATACGATTCGCAAAACAACCAATCTGAATCTCGGTTACTAGGGATGTTGAATGGTCCTAATTAAATCGAGTCTAGATGAAACAGAATCCGGATACCACCCATTGTGAGTCCTACTGATTAGTGATGTTACAGAATCCGAATTCTACCAATTATGGATGCTATCTGAATGTAGCTGACTCTGGATGCTATACGATTCGTAAAACAACCATTTTGAATCTCGCAAGCCAGCGAAGTTGAATGATCCAAATTAAACTGAGTCTGTATGGAACAGAATCTGGATACCACCCATTATGAGTCCTTCGGATTAGCGATGTTACAGGGCTTGAATTCAACCGAGTATGGATGCTATCTTAATGTAGCTGACTCTGGATGCTATACGATTCGTAATACCACCATTCTGAATCTCGCAAGCTAGGAATGTTGAATGGTCCAATTTAAACCGAGTCTGGACGAAACAGAATCCGTATACCACCCATTGTGAGTTCTTCTGATTAGTGCTGTTAGAGAATCCAAATTGCACCACTTATGGATGCTATCTGAATGTAGCTGACTCTGGATGCTATACGATTCGAAAAACAACAAATTTGAATCTCGCAAGCCAGGGAAGTTGAATGATCCAAATTAAACCGAGTCTAGATGAAACAGAATCTGGATACCACCCTTAATGAGTCCTTCTGATTAGTGATGTTACAGGATCCGAATTCAACCGAGTATGAATGCTATCTGAATGTAGCCGACTCTAGATTCTATACGATTCGTAAAACAACTATTCTGAATCTCGCTAGCTAGGGAAGTTGAATGATCCAAATTAAACCGAGTCTGGATGAAACAGAATCTGGATACCACCCATTCTGAGTCCTTCTTATTAATGATGTTACAGAATCTAAATTCAGCCAATTACGGATGCTATCTGAATGTAGCTGACTCTGGATGCTATACGATTCGTAAAACAACCAGTTTGAATCTCGCAAGCCAGGGAAGTTCAATGATCCAAATTAAACCGAGTCTGGATGAAACAGAATACGGATACCACCCTTAGTGAGTCCTTCTGATTAGTGATGTTACAGGATCCGAATTCAACCGAGTATGGATGCTATCTGAATGTAACCGACTCTGGATTCTATACGATTCGTAATACAACCATTCTGAATCTCACTAGCTAGGGAAGTTGAATATTCCAAATTAAACCTACTCTGGATGAAACAGAATCCGTATACCACCATTCTGCGTCCTTCAGATAAGTGATGTTACAGGATCTGAATTAAACCGAGTATGGATGCTATCTTAATGTAGCTAACTCTGGATGCTATACGATTCGTAATACAACCATTCTGAATCAAGCTTACTAGGGATGTTGAATGGTCCTAATTAAACCGAGTCTGGATGAAACAGAATCCGGATACCACCCATTGTGAGTCCTTCTGATTAGTGATGTTACAGAAGCCGAATTCAACCAAGTATGGATGCTATCTGAATGTAGCTGACTCTGGATGATGCTATATGATTCGCAAAACAACCAATCTGAATCTCACAAGTCAGGGAAGTTGAATGATCCAAATGAAACGGAGTCTGGATGAAACAGAATCCGGATACCACCCATTGTGAGTCCTTCGAATTAGTGATGTTACAGGATCAGAATTCAACCGAGTATGGATGCTATCTTAATGTAGCTGACTCTGGATGCTATACTATTCGTAATACAACCTTTCTGAATCTCGCAAGCTAGGAATGTTGAATGGTCCAATTTAAACAGAGTCTGGACGAAATAGAATCCGGATACCACCCATTGTGAGTCCTTCTGATTAGTGCTGTTAGAGAATCCGAATTCCACCACTTATGGATACTATCTGAATGTAGCTGACTCTGGATGCTATACGATTCGAAAAACAACAAATTTGAATCCTGTAACAAATTTAAATCAAGTGAGAAAAACCCTAGTTCTCTCTAATGGAGAAAAACGGCGACCATACCATTGATTTGACCTAAAATTCGTGATTACTTGCTGATTATGAGGATTGTTTGTGTGATTAGAGTCTTATGATTTCTAGTTTATCCTTGCAATTCATTATAATTGTCATTGATCCGTTTTTTAGACTTTAGGTTACGAATTTCTTCTCTTCTTGGGTTCTTTGCACTTGGCTGCCGTGTTATTGGGATTCATTGATAATCTGGGTTGGGTTTACAAAGAGAGAGTGTGTTTTGCTACGTATGATCTGATACAAGGGTTACTACATAGTTGTTACGCTGGTTCGTCCTTTCTTGAATGAATTAGGGTTGACGGCTACAAGGGTTTTCAGGTTTCCTTTCTGTTTATTAAGGTTGACGGCTACTAGGGTTTCTACAATCTGAATAGCCTCTTAATCTGATTGACGGTTGCTTGGGATTATCAAGAGGGTTGTCTGATTGCTGTAAGAAGTCTGATTGGTGGCCTCAAGTTCGTTCTAGGGTTGCAGATAATCAGATTCTTTCTGTTGGCTGGTAATGGGTGATCAAATCGCAGATTTTCCAGACAATTCAGGCGTATTTGTAAACAAGATCAAGAATATTGATGGCAAACCATTTGAATACGTGTAACCAGCAATTCAGGCGTATTTGTAACCAGCAATACGCTAAGGTTGGTGACAAACGAAAAGTTGTTTTTGTGCTTCCGGTTAATGACGTTAGCCCTCCTCCCTGTGTTCATTCTCAACACCAATCATACGCTAATGCGGTTTCAAATGAACAAGCTGAACAGGGTGGTGCTAAAATGGATTTCGGTGCTACAAAAGTTGATAATTCAGCTATGAACACTACTGAATTGGCTGATCAAACTCCCAAGATTAATTTTCGGGCACTAAAGTCTGATGTCTCATTGGAGGGAGTGGATGTTGTCTTACCAATCGCCTCTATGCATCAGGTCAACAACAGGTTAGCTAACACTCTCTATGGGTATTTCCTGGGGGATAGAGTTGCATATCCGGTTGTTGAATACTTTGTGAGAACAAATTGGAAGAAATATGGTCTGTAGAAGACTATGATGAATTCGAATGGGTTTTTCTTCTTCAAGTTTGAAGATAGAAAGGGTATGAATTGTCACACCCCCAAAAATCCACATGCGGAGTACCACCACTTGGGGGCGTGACTGACCAGGATCCAGCCACCAATTATACTGAGCAATTTAATAAATAACGAAAGTAATATTCACCAATCATAAGGTTAGCGAATATAATTCAAGTTCAAAAGTTTTAAGTTCCAAAGTAGTTCAAATACGTAGCGGAAGCATAGACAGACAATTTAAAACAAGGTTTATAGTTCAAGTTTATTTAGCACCCAACACAGGGGTAGACGATCACTACACATCCCCAAGCAGCAAGCTCCTGAGTCACTGGGTACCTGCAAAGCATGCAGTAGGGTATCAACAATAATGTTGGCGAGTCCACGAGTTGTCCAGTTTTAATTACCAAAAACTTGTTGCACCAGTTAATTTATCCGTTTATACATGCCATGGGGAGCTACCACAAAGTAAGCGACTAAACTGTTTTTTTTTCCAATACCGAATACTAATTAACCCCACTTTTCCGCAGTGCCCCGTTTGTCAATGTTCTATCATCATTGACGGTTGTCAGAGTCTATTAGTTCACGCCCATTCCCAGTAACAAGGGTCGGTGTGAGGCTGGTTAGACCTAAATAGCGCTATCAACTAATAACCCGTTCGCCAGACCCCGGCGACTAATCGGTATAATGTAGTAGGGACTTAAGTGATAGAGTTTCGTTTAGTGTTGCTCGTTGCATTCCGTATAAACCGTAATTAACCAAGAGTTCCCAGTAACAAGGGAAGAAAAGTAAGTTTGTTCCCAGTAACAAGGGGAGAAAAGTAAGTTTGTATCCCTCACAAGGGGATAGTGTTGTTTTTAGTTCCGTTTCCCAATCCACCGGGAATGCATGCTTTAAGTTGTGAACTCACCTTGGGTTGCTCGGCAGGCAGTTTACTTGGTCAAGTATGCTGGTCACCACGTCCTAACATGGTTACCAGTGAGGGTCAAGCTCGGATACAAATAAATCACGTATATCTTACACGTATTTAACACGTAGCATGCATAACACACAACATACACATTGACCATTCATACACTAAGTCATTGGGCCTACTCTAACACTTATTTATAACAACACCATGCAACAGTAACATAGATTAGACAGTAACACGTATGATCAGTCCACACACTTTGGCCCAATAACGGAGATAAGCAGCCCAGTCTAGCCTAGGTGGTCTCGACTCGAGAACATGCGGTCTCGAGTCGCAACCAGGAGATCTCGAGTCACGAACATCTGGTCTCGAGTAGTGTAGGCATGGGTCGCAACCTCAGAGGTCTCGAGTCCAGTCTCGAGTCGAGATCATGAACTCTCAAGTCGAGACATTGCCGGTCTTGAGTCCTTGAAGTCTGTCTCGAGTTGTCACGTGTTGGTCTCGAGTCGCAACCGGTTGTCTCGACTCGCAACCACGGATGCGTGCACATGAAGTTCTTCTAGAACCTGTCCAACTCGTACTATCCAATAGAATTGTGATTTCATGCAATTGTGTACTAACCAATAGGATTTCATAAACAAGTTTTCTTGTCTAAATTCTAATTAAATCAGATCAAACATCACATATTCAAATGTTTATCTCATATTCAACATTGTTCATCATATCCAACATTTGTTCATCATATGTTCATATCATACTTAACACATATTCATAATGTTCTTCATGAGATTATTCAAGCATGAAATGTTGTGATCAAGGATCAAGTAAATCTTGCATTATCTCATCAAACACACATTTGTCCTAGAATAACTAACATGAATCGGATAGCAAAAATCATCCTAAGCTATTAATCATTTACCATTCAAAACATCTTAGCAAAACATTATCATACAATAGTTCACACACATTATTCATCATTTAACCATTACAAACTCACTAATCATACAAAAATCATGCAAAAGACCTCTAAGCTAATCATGTATCTTATTCATTAAGCACACATAACTCCTAACACACATTAAAACACTAACCGGTTGTGTTCCGAGGTGTGAGGGTATGGAGGATCGATGAACGGGCTTCCGAATGATGATTCCAAGCTTGAACCGAGAGTTCTAGTGTTGCCGGTTGGATCCGAGAGAGGAAGAAGATGGTTTTTGTGTTGGTGCTCTAGGGTTTTAGTGATGGAAAGAGTGTGTAGGAGAGTGTGTGTGGAAATGTTGCAAATGGTGAAAAGTGGCAAGGTTGGCCACTCTTATGGGTTTTATACCCGGACCGAGTTGGTGCACCCTAGTGGGTTTCCGAGCGGCATGGCCCAACCGGCCCAACTGTTTAATGTTCACTTGAGACCGAGTGGTCTTGAGTCGCGTTCATGGTCTCGGCTTACTATATATATATATATATAACTATGTATATCATACGTACACATTGTCAACACATAACTTAGCACGAGGATCACATCGCACATCAAGATCAACACCATTTTTCATTTAATAATATATATACACATGATGTCACTACAAGATAGTTGCTCGGGAAAACCTAGAGTGTCACATTATCCCCAAGTTTTAAGAACTTTCGTCCCGAAAGTTAAGGCAGCCACTGTCAAGCTAGTATGAGTAAGAACGTCTCAACGGGGTGTCACATCATCCCCCCGTTAGTTTGGAATTTCGTCCCGAAATTCTGTTGTAGCTTCAGTGCTGGGAGTTTCGTTAGGGAACAACTGGGGATATTTGCACTTCATCTGGTCTTCCCGTTCCCAGGTAAACTCTGGGCCACGGCGCGAGTTCCAACGAACTCGTACAAGAGGTATCTGGCTACGTTTGAGGGTTTTGATCTCTCGATCCGTGATCTCAATCGGTTCCTCAGTAAAGTGTAGCCGTTCGTCAATAGTAAGCTCCTTGAAGGGAATTACGAGTGTTTCATCTGACAGACACTTCTTCAGATTAGACACGTGAAAGACGTTGTGCACCGCATGTGACAACTCGTATTTCCGAACCTATCTTGTACTTTGATGTGATGTAAACACTAGGTGACTATGTGAATTGAATGATTAAATGGAATGCTATGTTATGTGAATATGTGTTGTGCTAGTATATGTTTATATGCTGTCTATCACGAAATAAAACCGAATGCACAACACCACTCGATCGCACAAGCTCATTTGGGCTATACTCCTTACATCCGATCAAAGGGCGGCCCAAGGTGGGGTTCGGCCCACTCCCCTTATTCGCTCACACACTCCATTAGGGAGTTGTTTTTCTCATTTGTTGTTAATCACACAATATCACACCAAACCCTAGTGCTCTCTCTCTCCCTCATGAACCCGACGGCAGCCAAACATTCTCTCCATCGAAGATCTCTGTGTTCGGATCAATTCCCTACTCTCTCCTTAATCGGTTAGTGTTCATGATTATGTGTTGTTGTTCGATTGATGTTTATATGATGATATAATGCTATTAATATAGAGTGATTGTTTGATGTGATTGAACCGATTGGTATGAAATGCTAGATCAAGTAATCACGTGAAATGTTTGGCGAATTTAAATTAAATTGTTCTTATTGCCGATCATGTGAGTGGGCCGCACATGGTGATCTTCAAATTGTTGTGTATCCATTAATTGAGTTTGTCGGCTATGATTTATTTTGGTCCAATAATCTTTGAGTTGATTATATGGTGGTCGGCCATTGTAGTTTATTGTGATGATGATTCGGTTTTGTTGATGGATATGTTAAACATTAATGTGATAATAGGGATTGTTTTGATATACATGAATGGTATAATGTTAGTAGAGGCAAAGAACTTGGGATATGATAATCATATGAATCCACACATGATTCTGACAACCTAATCACTAACTCACATGCAACAATTATTATAACAATTGGTTTGGTAAATTGTAGCTTGTCCTTTTAAATGCATAGACCCTAGGTGACCCTTTTTGACTTTGATAAAAGAATAGATGTGATGGTTCCTGCATTGAAATGATGATTGTTATTATGATTGTTTATGATTAGAATACATATGAATTGTGGATGATTACTGGGTTTGATCGAACAATTAGGATGGAAACTGTTAATTGATTATTGTAAATAAAGAAACAATTAAACGATCGTAACTGATTAACACAAATATCGGATGTTGTAAACTGGTCGCACAAGACCCCTAGTCGCACAAGGGGTCCATTCGCACAAGACTTGTCAATCGTACAAGTTGTTATGCTGATTGGGCCGATCAAGCCCAAAGCCAGTCGCACAACCCAAGTAGATCGCACAAGTCTACTTGGATCGCACAAGTCACTTATATGTTATATACTTGGGCCGAGAATGTGTTATTGATCTGTTATGATAATTGGGCCGGGATACATTGGATCGCACAACATGTTGTGGAGCGCACAACATGTTGGGCCGAGTGCTATTGGGCTTATTTAAATCGCACAAGTTGAATGTATTGTTTGACTGTTAAAATGCTGCCATGATCTATACGTGCATGAAACCTGTTAGTTATGCGTAAACTTATGTGCATTACTTGAGTCAAAACCTGACTTGTATGGTAACCCTATTAGGACGCGGTTGACCACTCATAGTTCAAGAAACCCTTTTGTGTATCTGCCGAGCAAACCAAGGTGAGTTCACACAGCCAAGGCATGGGATTCCCAGGATGGGAATGGGTTGGATTATTTATTCGTTCAGTTTATGATACTTAGATATATGATTCCCGGTAGAGGAAGGATTATGGATAAGAACAGACTAGACTGGTTATACTAATTTAAACGATCTTCGCACACACGCCAAGGGTCGGCCGCGATATTATGACAATCTTCGCACACATGCCTAAGAAGGGCCGCGAACTATATACTCTAATCTTCGCACACATGCCTAGGAAGGGCCGCGAACTATATACTCTAATCTTCGCAAACATGCCAGGAAGGGCCGCGATACTACTATACCTAGTCTAGCAAACATGGGAAATCCCCACTATACTTCGCAAACATGCCTAGAGGGCCGCGATACGATACATACGATACATGATTACTAAATGAACATACGAACAACATTATGAACACTATAACTAAACAAACTCACTGTGAACTCGCTCAACTAGTTGTTGACTCTCTGTTACATGCCTTGCAGGACCTTAGGTACTTATGGAGCTTGCACGGGAGGCACGGTCGTTGTGGGCACAGTTTGTGGATGTTATGAACAACATTTAAACATTTGAAATTGCTACTTATGATTGGGTTTATTTATGCTTCCGCTAAACGTTGAATTTATACATATGTTTTGAACACCTTTCATATTGGTTTGATTGTTTTACATTTAATACTTACTATGTTCAATATGATTGGTGGCTTGATCCTGGTCATGTCACGCCTCTAAGCGGTGATACTCCGCGTGTGGATTTTGGGGGTGTGACAGATTGGTATCAGAGCCATTGGTTATAGAGAACTCGGTTTTAATAAAGGGGAAACGATTTTGTTAAAACCAGACTATAACCAGAACAGTGCTCTCAACGATCCACAACGACGCTTCGCTCCACGTGCAAGGCTCAACATCATAGGTACTACTATTCATGTTACCTTACCTACTTGCTAGAATTACATAGAACTTTGCTCGTGGTATGCTCAGAATTTAGAACTTACTATATGTTATTGCTTGAGAATACTTGTGTGCTCACTCTCTTCGCACTATCCGCGAACCTCCCATCCACATGTTCTCCCTGATGTCAAGATCAGGAGTGGACGCGTTAACCTAACTCAAGCCCAGTTGGCGGCTTCGATCACTGAACAAGTTACTGCAGCACTCGCAGCTGCCCAGGCAGGAGGCGTAACCTGCCACCACAGCTTACTCTAGGATTCTTAGATCCTACTTTCGTAAACCAACACTTGTGCATAATTCTGTTTACTCTTCCACACACGACAGGCTAGAACGCTCAGTCACCTGTGTGCACGTTTCAAAACTTTCATGGACTGTCGTCCCAGTACTTTCAGTGGCACGGAGGGAGCAGTCGGACTCCTCCACTGGTTTGAAGAATATTGTAGTCGTGATGACATCCACAGGCTGGAGGTGGAGTCCTTAAACCTGAAGATGACGGGGTCAGAAATAAAAGCGTATGCGAAGCGATCCAACGAACTGGCAGTGTTATGTCCAACTATGGTGGATCCTCTCATCAAACGCACTGAGCTGTACCTCAAAGGCTTAGTACCAGAGATTCAAGGTCATGTGACTTCTGCCAACCTTGCTACCATCCAGGATGAATACTCGTCTTGCTCCTCGTTTCACAGAACAGGCAGTGGAACAGAACAAGCTGCCTCAATGTATCAGCGCTACTACTACCACTACTATTTCAACTACTTCTGCTACCCTCAGTGACAACAAACGAAAGTGGGATGGAACCTCTAGCAAGGGTTCGACTACGATTCCGTTCCAGGCACAGCAGCGAAAGATCGATGACAACCAAAGTCCTGGTCAGCAACCTTTTAGTAGTCAAGGGCAGGGTGGATACAGGGGAAACCACCCTAAGCGCAAACGATGTAACTTGCACCACAGCGGGCAGTGCAACCGCAATCATTGTCAATGATGCGACAAGCTCGGTCATGGAGCCAAAGATGGTAGAAACTCACGTCCTGCAAGCCAGAACCAACAACAACAGATACAAGATCTTTAAGAATCAGCAACAACAAGCAGAGATCCTATGCAAGGAGAAGATCATTTGCATTCCTCGTTCTGGTAGAGAACCTCTCGAAGTTCAAGGCGACAAGAGTGGTGTCGTGAGTGGCATCATTTCTTTCCTGAAGGCTCAGAAGTGTTTACGAAAGGGCCACACAGCTGTGTTAGCACTCGTTACTGATACGTTGAAGAAAGAGAAAAAGATTGAGGATATTTCCGTGGTACGCGATTTTCCTCATTACCTGGGTTACCGCCTCATCGTCAGGTTGGATTCCAGATCGAGCTCGCTCCAGGAGCAGCACCCATAGCTCGAGCACCTTATCGTCTAGCTCCAACTGAACTGGAAGAACTATCTAAACAACTGCAAGAACTCTTGGAAAAGGGATTCATACGACCTAGCTCTTCGCCTTGGGGAGCTCCGGTGTTATTCGTAAAGAAGAAAGACGGTACGTTCAGGATGTGTATAGACTACCGCGAACTCAACAAGGTGACGATCAAGAATCGTTATCCTCTTCCGCGCATAGATGATTTATTCGACCAGCTGCAAGGGTCGAGCTACTACTCCAAGATAGACTTAAGGTCAGGTTATCACCAGCTGAGAGTTCGGGATGAGGACGTCTCTAAAACAGCGTTTAGAACTCGCTACGGCCACTACGAGTTTATGGTCATGCCATTTGGGCTAACGAACGCGCCTGCCGTATTTATGGATCTTATGAACAGGGTGTGCAAACCCTACCTCGACAAGTTCGTCATTGTTTTCATCGACGACATCCTGAATTATTCGAAAAGTCAGGAGGAGCACGAGCAGCACCTACGACTTATACTGGAACTTCTACGAACGAACAGCTATACGCTAAGTTTTCCAAATGTGACTTCTGGCTTCGTGAAGTCCACTTCTTAGGCCACGTGGTAAACAAAGATGGGATCCATGTCGATCCATCCAAGGTAGATTCGATTAAGAACTGGCCTGCGCCTCGTACACCAACAGAAATACGTCAATTCTTGGGTTTGGCGGGTTATTACAGAAGGTTCATCAAAGACTTCTCGAAGATTGCTCAGCCGCTTACACTACTGACACAGAAAGGTGTTGTTTACCGTTGGGGTAATGCACAGGAAACAGCGTTCCAACACTTAAAGGATAGACTCTGTAGCGCACCTATCCTCTCATTGCCTGAAGGCACGGATGATTTTGTAGTCTACTGCGACGCATCCATCCAAGGTCTTGGATGTGTATTGATGCAGAGGGATAAAGTTATTGCTTATGCTTCGCGCCAGCTTAAGATCCACGAACGAAACTACACTACGCATGATTTAGAGCTGGGAGCGGTTGTTTTTGCACTTAAGATATGGCGACACTACTTGTACGGCACTAAATGTGCTATCTACACTGACCACAGGAGCCTCGAACATATATTCAAACAGAAAGAGCTGAATATGCGACAGCGACGATGGGTCGAACTGCTAAACGACTACGAATGCTCAATCAGGTACCACCCAGGCAAAGCCAATGTTGTGGCTGACGCCCTCAGTCGAAAAGACACTGCGCCTAAGCGCGTACGAGCTTTACAACTTACTATACAGTCTAGCCTTCCTTCTCAAATACGAAATGCTCAGGTAGAAGCATTGAAACCAGAGAACATCAGGGCTGAAGCCCTACGCGGCTCAAGGCAACGCTTAGAACAGAAGGAAGATGGTGCTTATTATGTCACAGGACGCATTTGGGTTCCACTGTACGGCAACCTACGCGAGCTGGTAATGGATGAAGCTCACAAGTCTCGCTACTCGGTACACCCTGGTTCGGATAAAATGTACCATGATATTAAGACTACATACTGGTGGCCTAGCATGAAGGCCCACATAGCCACATACGTTAGCAAATGCTTGACTTGTGCGAGAGTCAAGGCAGAATATCAGAAACCGTCAGGACCACTCCAACAACCTGAGATACCACAATGGAAATGGGAGCAAATTTCCATGGACTTTGTTACTGGCTTACCTAGATCTCAGCGCGGAAATGATACTATTTGGGTGATCGTGGATCGACTCACAAAGTCTGCTCACTTCCTGGCCATTAAAGAAACAGACAAGTTCTCTACCTTAGCAGACATCTACTTAAAAGAAGTGGTCTCAAGGCACGGGGTGCCCACCTCCATCATCTCTGATCGTGACGCACGTTTTACTTCAGAACTGTGGCAAGCAATGCATAAATCTTTTGGCTCTCGATTAGACATGAGCACAGCTTATCACCCTCAGACAGATGGGCAGTCTGAGCGCACTATTCAGACTCTAGAAGACATGCTTCGGGCGTGCGTAATTGATTTTGGCAACGGTTGGGAAAAACATCTGCCACTTGTGGAATTCTCATACAATAACAGCTACCACACGAGCATTAAGGCTGCACCATTCGAGGCATTGTACGGGCGTAAATGCCGGTCACCTCTCTGTTGGGCAGAGGTGGGAGAAAGTCAAATCACAGGCCCAGAAATGGTTATTGATACTACAGAGAAGATTGCACAAATACGACAACGCATGGCGGCAGCTCGCGACCGTCAGAAAGCATACGCTGATTTAGACAGGAAACTACTCGAATTCCAAGTTGGGGATCGAGCGCTACTTAAAGTTTCACCCTGGAAGGGTGTGGTTCGTTTTGGCAAACGCGGCAAACTAAATCCACGATATGTTGGACCTTTCGAAGTTATTGAGAAAATAGGCAAAGTGGCCTACAGACTGAACTTACCACCTGAACTCAGTGCAGTTCACAACGTCTTTCACGTGTCGAATCTGAAGAAGTGTACGTCAGATGAGACCCACATAGTTCCCTTAAAGGAACTCACTATCGACGAGCGGTTGCACTTTGTCGAAGAACCAGTTGAAATCACGGACCGGGATGTTAAGGTCCTCAAGAACACGAGAATCCATCTTGTTCGAGTTCGTTGGAACTCCCGCCGCGGCCCAGAGTTCACCTGGGAGCGTGAAGATCAAATGGAACTCAAATATCCCCAGTTATTCGGAACCAATGCAACCACTACTGAGGCTGAAGCTACTACTGCGGAATTTCGGGACGAAATTCCAGATCAACGGGGGGAGGATGTGACACCCCAGGAAAACCAGTGAACAATACAACTTACCTAGCTTCCTCAGTGAGTGCGTACCAAATTTCGGGACGAAATTTCTTTTTAGTTGGGGATAATGTGACAACTCGTATTTCCGAACCTATCTTGTACTTTGATGTGATGTAAACACTAGGTGACTATGTGAATTGAATGATTAAATGGAATGCTATGTTATGTGAATATGTGTTGTGCTAGTATATGTTTATATGCTGTCTATCACGAAATAAAACCGAATGCACAACACCACTCGATCGCACAAGCTCATTTGGGCTATACTCCTTACATCCGATCAAAGGGCGGCCCAAGGTGGGGTTCGGCCCACTCCCCTTATTCGCTCACACACTCCATTAGGGAGTTGTTTTTCTCATTTGTTGTTAATCACACAATATCACACCAAACCCTAGTGCTCTCTCTCTCCCTCACGAACCCGACGGCAGCCAAACATTCTCTCCATCGAAGATCTCTGTGTTCGGATCAATTCCCTACTCTCTCCTTAATCGGTTAGTGTTCATGATTATGTGTTGTTGTTCGATTGATGTTTATATGATGATATAATGCTATTAATATAGAGTGATTGTTTGATGTGATTGAACCGATTGGTATGAAATGCTAGATCAAGTAATCACGTGAAATGTTTGGCGAATTTAAATTAAATTGTTCTTATTGCCGATCATGTGAGTGGGCCGCACATGGTGATCTTCAAATTGTTGTGTATCCATTAATTGAGTTTGTCGGCTATGATTTATTTTGGTCCAATAATCTTTGAGTTGATTATATGGTGGTCGGCCATTGTAGTTTATTGTGATGATGATTCGGTTTTGTTGATGGATATGTTAAACATTAATGTGATAATAGGGATTGTTTTGATATACATGAATGGTATAATGTTAGTAGAGGCAAAGAACTTGGGATATGATAATCATATGAATCCACACATGATTCTGACAACCTAATCACTAACTCACATGCAACAATTATTATAACAATTGGTTTGGTAAATTGTAGCTTGTCCTTTTAAATGCATAGACCCTAGGTGACCCTTTTTGACTTTGATAAAAGAATAGATGTGATGGTTCCTGCATTGAAATGATGATTGTTATTATGATTGTTTATGATTAGAATACATATGAATTGTGGATGATTACTGGGTTTGATCGAACAATTAGGATGGAAACTGTTAATTGATTATTGTAAATAAAGAAACAATTAAACGATCGTAACTGATTAACACAAATATCGGATGTTGTAAACTGGTCGCACAAGACCCCTAGTCGCACAAGGGGTCCATTCGCACAAGACTTGTCAATCGTACAAGTTGTTATGCTGATTGGGCCGATCAAGCCCAAAGTCAGTCGCACAACCCAAGTAGATCGCACAAGTCTACTTGGATCGCACAAGTCACTTATATGTTATATACTTGGGCCGAGAATGTGTTATTGATCTGTTATGATAATTGGGCCGGGATACATTGGATCGCACAACATGTTGTGGAGCGCACAACATGTTGGGCCGAGTGCTATTGGGCTTATTTAAATCGCACAAGTTGAATGTATTGTTTGACTGTTAAAATGCTGCCATGATCTATACGTGCATGAAACCTGTTAGTTATGCGTAAACTTATGTGCATTACTTGAGTCAAAACCTGACTTGTATGGTAACCCTATTAGGACGCGGTTGACCACTCATAGTTCAAGAAACCCTTTTGTGTATCTGCCGAGCAAACCAAGGTGAGTTCACACAGCCAAGGCATGGGATTCCCAGGATGGGAATGGGTTGGATTATTTATTCGTTCAGTTTATGATACTTAGATATATGATTCCCGGTAGAGGAAGGATTATGGATAAGAACAGACTAGACTGGTTATACTAATTTAAACGATCTTCGCACACACGCCAAGGGTCGGCCGCGATATTATGACAATCTTCGCACACATGCCTAAGAAGGGCCGCGAACTATATACTCTAATCTTCGCACACATGCCTAGGAAGGGCCGCGAACTATATACTCTAATCTTCGCAAACATGCCAGGAAGGGCCGCGATACTACTATACCTAGTCTAGCAAACATGGGAAATCCCCACTATACTTCGCAAACATGCCTAGAGGGCCGCGATACGATACATACGATACATGATTACTAAATGAACATACGAACAACATTATGAACACTATAACTAAACAAACTCACTGTGAACTCGCTCAACTAGTTGTTGACTCTCTGTTACATGCCTTGCAGGACCTTAGGTACTTATGGAGCTTGCACGGGAGGCACGGTCGTTGTGGGCACAGTTTGTGGATGTTATGAACAACATTTAAACATTTGAAATTGCTACTTATGATTGGGTTTATTTATGCTTCCGCTAAACGTTGAATTTATACATATGTTTTGAACACCTTTCATATTGGTTTGATTGTTTTACATTTAATACTTACTATGTTCAATATGATTGGTGGCTTGATCCTGGTCATGTCACGCCTCTAAGCGGTGATACTCCGCGTGTGGATTTTGGGGGTGTGACACCGCACTCAGCTCTTCAGGCAGATTCAATCTATAAGCAACCTTACCGATTCTCTCGGTAATTTCGAATGGCCCGACATATCGCGGATTAAGCTTGCCCCGTTTACCAAAACGAACCACACCCTTCCAGGGTGAGACTTTAAGTAGAACCCGGTCACCGACCTGGAATTCTAGTGGTTTCCTACGCCTATCGGCGTAACTTTTCTGACGGTCACGAGCTGCCGCCATGCGTTGTTTGATCTGGGCAATTTTTCTCCGTTGTGTCTACCACTAGTTCTGGGCCTGTGATCTGGCTGTCACCAACTTCCGCCCAGCAAAGAGGTGATCGGCATTTACGACTGTACAATGCCTCAAAGGGTGCTGCCTGAATGCTGGTGTGGTAGCTGTTGTTATATGAGAATTCCACTAGCGGTAGATGCTTCTCCCAATTCTTGCCAAAATCGATCACACATGCCCTAAGCATGTCTTCTAGGGTTTGGATGGTGCGTTCAGACTGTCCATCTGTTTGCGGATGATTAGCGGTGCTCATGTCTAAACGTGAACCAAAGGATTTGTGCATAGCTTGCCATAACTCAGAAGTAAAACGGGCGTCTCGATCGGAAATAATGGAGGTTGGCACTCCGTGCCTCGAAACCACTTCCTTTAGGTAAATGTCTGCCAAGGTAGAGAACTTGTCTGTTTCTTTAATAGCCAAAAAGTGCGCGGACTTGGTCAATCGATCCACTATCACCCAAATAGTATCGTTTCCGTTTTGAGATCTAGGTAGGCCAGTAACGAAATCCATGGAAATTTGCTCCCATTTCCATTTCGGGATTTCGGGTTGTTGGAGTAGGCCCGCTGGTTTCTGATACTCAGTCTTGACTCTTGCGCAAGTCAAACATTTGCTGACATATGCTGCTATGTGGGCTTTCATACCAGGCCACCAATATGTAGTCTTTAAGTCGTGGTACATCTTATCCGAACCAGGATGTACTGAGTAACGGGACTTGTGGGCTTCGTCCATCACGAGCTCGCGTAACCTCCTATAGAGGGGAACCCATATGCGCCCGGTCACATAGTAAGCGCCGTCTTCTTT
>JARYGA010048195.1:0-26596 GCA_030545235.1 Helianthus tuberosus | reverse complement strand
GTGACTTGTTCAATATCATTGGCATTCAATTATAATAAACAACTATATGATCAAAACGATGTTCATCCATTCATCAAGTTTAAAATATTACAATACCAGTCGTTTCAGTTTCAAACAACACAACCCCTGATTAAGTTACAAACCAACAAAAGTGGATGACATCTAAACTTGTTATTCATATCCCGAAACAACACCTGCGCCCAAGATCCAACTTGTTTCCTGAAATACATGTAATTTTGAAAACATCAACAAAATTTGAGCGAGTTCATGCGTTTTGTACGAGTACTAATAAACTTGTAAACATTTGAGAGACTCCTTTGAAAACAGGTATGAAAAGTGTCTATGCGTTTTGTATGACTGTGTCAAATTCCCTTGACCGTATCAAATCACCTTGACTGTGTCAAATCACCCTTGACCGTTGTCGAATCACCTCGACTGGGACACTAAAGCACTCTAAGTGGTCACATAAGGATCATGAGTGGGGCTCGGCCGTACCCGTTAGATCTAACCTTTGTCATGATTCTTATGAGTGTTATTGGCATTTTAGTTTTCAGTCTATGCTCACATGATCTAATAGTTCATTTCATAGCCAAATCATACCATTTGAACATTCGTAACATGTATTCCACCCCCCGAGAGTTATAAATCCGAAAACAGTAAGAGAAAAAGGGGGACATGAACTCACAAGTTTGCGTCCTGCTATCTCGTATGCTCAAAGGTCCTTCTATGAGTCGTACAACTACCTACACACGTGCCATGTTTTATTAGACGTTTAGGTCGTGTAACGACTCTTTGTATTTGTTGTTATGTCTTAGCATCCTTGAGTTACGTTTTTGAAGTACTTGTGTTATCCCAAAGTATATAATTATTTTGTTAAAATAATAATATTTTAACTTAAATTATATGTACTAATCCTTTGGAATATTTGTTATAACAATATATTCTAACTTGGTATATCATGCAGTTATACGTATGTGTTCTCCCAAGGATGGGTATAATCATACTTGTGTATTTGCCAAGTATTGGTGGCGTATTCCGGTGTATATTTATACGTATGAGGATACGTATTCTTATTGTGTTTATTAAGTATTCTTATACTTAATTTTTGTATTAACTTTTCCGGAATAATATTTCTAATAAAAATATATATTCTCAAAATATATATTTTAAGAAACTTACATAGAAAAATTATTTATAATTTTTCCTTTTGCAAAAATAATTGTATTTTCGTTTAAACCTCAAAAATAATATATTTTCAAGTTTAACTTAGAAAATATATATATGTGACACTCTAGGTTTTCCCGAGCAACCTTCTTGTATTAGCATTAGGTGTACGTATATTATTAAATGAAAGTTTGTGAATTATTTTGGTGTGCTATGTGATCCTTGTACTAAGATATGTGTATGTGGTATATAGTTATGAAAATGTTTGTAAGGGTGAACCGAGACCACAAGGACCCGACTCGAGACCACCTGGTCTCGAGTAACCCACATCAGTTGGGCCGCAACCCCTTTAGCCCATTCGAGAACCCATTAGGGTGCACCAACTTGGGACGGGTATAAAACCCATGTTATTAGCCGACTTTCCTCTATTTGGCAACCATCATCATTCACACAAATCCCTAGAAACATTCCCTCACACTCACTCCCACACTCTCCTTCATTCTCTCTCACTAAAACCCTAAAACACCACCACAATCCTCCTCTCCTCCTCTCGGGCTCGAACTGGCAGCAACAAGGTTCTCGGATCAACTCATTACCATTACTCGGAAGCTCCCTTCATCAATCCTCCTTACCCTTATATCTAGCCGGTTAGTATTTTGTGGTTTATTTGGTCTTTAAGGTGATTTTAGGATACTTGATGACACTACCTTGTTGAATGAATGAGTTATTTAATAAGACGTTTGCCTTGAATGATTAAAATGATGAATGTTGTGTGTGAAATGTCTTGCTAAGATTGTTTTGAATGATAAATGATTAATAGTTTAGGATGTTTTGGCTATCCGATTCATGTTAGATATTATAGAACAAATGTTGTGTTTGATGATGGGTTACAAGATTGTCTTGATATCAAGAATATATGTTCACATGATCCTTGATCACAAAATTTCATGTTTGAATGATCTTATAAAGAACATTATGAATATGTGTTGAATATGATATGAACATATGATGAATGATGTGTGCAAAATGCAATATATAAATTACATCAATTGTGGCATAAAACTAACCCTTTTTTAGTACTAATGTTGGAAAAAGTGTGCTTTTGTCTTCCTTTTGTATTTTCAGGATTAAATGAGCTCAAAGTAACAAAAGAAGCAAAAAGACAGCAAAATCTAACATAAATAAAAGAAAAGGAACAAATGTGACATGCCCGACCCCACGACAGCATCTTCCCAAGCAAAACAAGAAGACAGAAGACTGAACACGCCCCGTGCTCAGCCAGCACAGGGGCGTGCCCAAGTGTCAGCAGAAAAGACAAAGTGGTAGAAGCTTCTATTGCCCACCACGGGGCCATGCTCAGCGGACACGGGGCCGTGGTCAACTATAAGATTCGCAGAATCCAGGCAAATCTTCATAGTACAAAGATTCTTCTGCCCACGGGGTCGTGCTCAGCGGACACGGGGGCGTGGTCAACTAATACAGACAAGCTGCATTAAATGAAGAAAGAAAGGATGTGGACACGGGGCCGTGCCCATTGGACACGGGGCCGTGCCCGAGCTTCTGTTCAGCCTATAAATAGGAGTTCTTGGCTCAAGCTCAAACCATCCCTTGGCACACCACCTCTCTCACACTTCACCCACCACCCACCACCATTGACGTGTGCGTATATATACATAATTTTGCAATGAATTTACACACGATTTGGTTTTAAATTTATAAAAGTGATTATTACTTTTACATCAAAACACACACGAAAGAGGCAAGTGTACCCCGTCATATATGTAGTAAAGTTAAAATGATAAACACACTTTAACCACCTAAAATTGTTCTTTAACGTGCAAATGATAAATGTCTATGAAAATCTCTTAAAAATGAGTTAGTCATCCGTTAGGAGTTTTCTAACCGCACTTAATCAAGGAAAGCGACACCGATAAACACAATGCAACCACCGAGACAAGCATAAACTAGATTAAATCACAACCGAGTTCATTTTACAAATCTTGCACAATAATTCACCAAGATAGCAATTTTGGCCTAAACTACTAACTAAGCTAACAAATCATGGCAAGAATTTATAACGACACCATCTAACCCGTTAAGGTCCTTCCGTGACGGCAAGCTCTCTTGATTAACAATAATTACATTTTATTAAATCACTAACCATTTCTAGTATCATGATGCACACATTTAAACCAAGCTAAACTAGTTAACCAAGTTCAAAGTTTACTAATACAAGATTAATTAAGCTTCATTTTTCAACTATCTTAACTAACCAAATACCAATCATCCAACACAATTACTTATAATCAAGAAATCAATATCAATAACAAGGTTGCAAACTAATCATCAAAGATTAACATAGAAAATACTTCAAAATGTCATTACAAACAAAGATTAACACACTAATGGTTATAATCAAGCAAGGGATTGTTGTGTTTTTGCCCAAAGGCTACAATAATACATAAATATTAATCTAAATGCTTGAAAGATTAACAAAATTCTGGAAAGATTAGAAAACCAAACCATAAACAAGCATAAGATTAAGAATCTGGAAGATAACGAAGCTAATCGGCACAATGTGGCTTGAATCCGGGTGAAAGCAGAAGCCTCCAGAGCCTGAAAATCGCCAGAATCGCTTCAAAAATGTCCAGAGTTCCGAGCAGAATGTTTCTGCAAGTTTTTATAATTTTCGGTCTCGCACGACCGTGCACTTTTTGCATTATTGAAGTTACTGTGCACCATACCGCATGACGTCATCAGATCTTGACCAGATTCGATCTCGCACGGGCGTGCCATGGGGTGCACGGGCGTGCATCACCGATCTGGGGCTGGTCATCGCATCCGCACGGGGGTGCGTTCAGTCGCACGGGGGTGCATTCCCGAGATTTCGTTGCACTCCTGAGTTTGTTGTCGCATCCGCATGGGGGTGCCACCAGTCGCACGGGGGTGCGACTTGCCCAGGTCAGAATTTTCCACAGAATGTTCGCAGTTCAGCCGTTTCGCCCGGAAAATCCTCGTTTTCACTATCATCTTGTCTGGTATGCAGTTTTAGGCCTGTAAACAAAAGCATACCTGATTAAGTATCTGAATAACGGTTTTACGGCCGAAAACGCCTAAAATGGGGGACTAAAATATGTATAAATCGGTGAATATCAACCACCATAACACCATCATCCACCACCATCATCCATTGTCCATCGTAGAGTGTGTGAGTCGTCTCGGGATCCAAGATTGATCATAAGAGTTCTTGACAATCAAGGCCATGTTTGCCTAAGTCTCTTACATCACTTGGTGAAGACAAGTGTCTAGTGTAATACTTTTTATTTTTAATCTTTTCGCACTTTTTACTTGGTTTTGTATTAATGACTTTAATAACTAGTTTCTTATGTTGAAGGTGATTCTTCCTTATCGTTTGTCCGTGGTATCTTGGCATTATTTTACTGTCTATATAAAATAAAAGATTTTCACCATTCATATCTCCACGGTCTATATGGAGGTATGTTGGCTACCTGGTCGGGGGTTAAGGGAACGGTTTGGTAAGAGTCTTGCCGTTGTTCAGCGTTTAGAGATCCTGCAAGGGACCTGGGTCAAATTTAGTAGGACCTCCTTCAATACTTACGGTATTGGATGGCGGGGGTCCAAACTCTTTGATCCCCTCATAAGTTAAACTACTATTAATACTATAACCCGGCTATTTAGGACTGTATCCCTGCTGACTCAGACTACTTAGCCGATGGTAACGTCACCTTCAAAAGAGGGGCCTACCATAATTTGCATTAATAACTTAATTAATTATCTTTCAATAATCCGACCCTTTAGGATTGTATCCTTGCTGACTCAAACTACTGGGTTGAGGGTAACGTCACCTCCAAAAGAGGGGCCTACTACAATAACTAAGATAATCTCTTAAATAAGTGCAAAAGTGCGGAAATAATCAAAGGTTACACTATACACGAGTCGGAACCAAGTGATTCATCTTGTCTATCTGTTTTTATTTTTATTTTTTATTTTCAGCATTTTAGTTAGTTTTTAGTTTTCTTAGTCTAAAACATTTTTTCAACTTTTTGATTTGATTAGACGTTGAGGATAAACCGGTACTAAAAGCTCTTGTGTCCTTGGACGACCTCGGTATCTTACCAACACTATACTACGCTCACGATGGGTGCACTTGCCCATATGTGTGTTTAGTGTTAGTAAATATCGTGTTTTATAAATTTAAAACTTGGCTAAAAAAGTGAAAAAGGGCTTAAAATATACTTAAACTTATATATACACTTCACACGCATCAATGAACTACTTGAATATGACATGAATGATTGAAAAATTGTGTGTTTGATCCGTTTTGATTAAGTGTTAGACAAGGAAACATGTTTATGGAATTCTATTGGTTAGTAATCCAAATCATGATATTGCAATTCTATTGGATGGTACAAGTTTGGACAGCTTCTAGAAGGATTCAATCATCAGGTGTGTGAGTCGAGACCCCCGGTTTCGACTCGAGACTATCATGATGACAACTCAAAACCTGGCAGCAAGCATCAGGAACTCGAGACCAGCAAGATCTCGAATCGAGATCACCTAATCTCGACTCGAGACTGAACTCAAGACCTTCAAGGTTGCGACCCATGTATGCACCACTCGAGACCTCCTGTTGGCAACCCGAGACCCCTTGGTTACGACTCGAGACCGCATGATCTCGAGTCGAGACCACCTAGTCTCGGATGGGCTGCCCGACTTAGTTATTGGGCAACAATGTGTTCTGTCATGTTTGGACTATGTGATTAACTGGACTACGTGCTAACTGCTGATTACTGTTAAAGGATTTGAACAAGCCCAATAACTTACAGGATAATTGTATGTCATGTATGCTATGTGCTAACTGTTACTGCTTAATCTAGAATCAGCCCAACCTTAGGAAAGTTAGTATAATATGCATGCTATGTGTTAGATACGTGTGAGATATACGTGACTTGTTTGTATCCGAGCCTGACCCATACTGGTAACCTTGTTAGGACGTGGTGACCAGCGTGCTTGACCAAGTAAACTAGTCTGCCGAGCAACCCAAGGTGAGTTCACAACTTTTAAGGCATGCGTTCCCGGTGGTTGGGAAACGGAACTTAAAACAACGCTATCCCCTTGTAAGGGATACAAACCTACTTTTCTTCCCCTATGCGGGACCCTTAGTTAATTACTATTTATATTGGATGCAACAAGCAATACTAAACGAAACTCTATCACTCAAGTCCCTACTACTTAATACCGATTAGTCGCCGAGGCCTGGCGAACGGGTTATTAGTTGATAGCGCTATTTAGGTCTCACCAGCCTCACACCGTACCCGCGTATGGGATCGGGAGTGAACTAATAGACTCTGGCAAACCGTCAATGATGATAGAACATTGACAAACGGGGCACTCTACGGAAACGTACGGTCGCATAATATTCGGTATTGTAAACCAGTTTAGTAGCTTACTTAAGGGGTAGCTCCCCTTGGCATGGTATAAATGAGTAAATTAACTGTTGAAACAAGTTTTTGGAATTAAAAACTGGACAAACTCGTGAACTCGCCAACATTATGTTGATACCCTACTGCATGCTTTGAAGGTACCCAATGACTCAGGAGCTTGTAGCTTGAGGATGTGTAGTGGTCGTCTTAACCCGTGTGTTGGGTTCTATAATAAACTTAAACTATGAACTTTGTTTGAACTGTTTTGCCTATGCTTCCGCTATTTACCTAGATTGCTATTTGAACTTAAAACTTTTGAACTTTAATTATGGTATTTACTGACCCTTATGGTTGGTGAACATTATTACGATTATTAATTGAATGCTCAGTATAATTGGTGGCTGGATCCTGGTCAGTCACACGCCTCGCGGTAGGACTCCGCATGTGGTTTTTGAGGGTGTGACAGATTGGTATCAGAGCCATTGGTTATAGTGAACTTGGTTTTAAGAAGAAAGTCTTTTTGAGAAAAACCAGACTATAACCCGTGACTCGCGATGACACTACACTCCAAGTGCAAGGCTCAACGTATTAGACCTCATGGCTCGGACTTGTGTTTACTTTCTTGTTTATTTTATGTCTATGCTCTACTATACATACTAGTGTGCCTAGTTAGATGTATACACCTCCCTATTCTATCTCATTCTCGCTACAATACGATATCGCACTCATATTATGTTTTCTGGTTCTGAAGACAATGAGTGGACGCGGAAGAGGAAACGTTAACATGACTCAGGCTCAGTTCACTAACCTGATCAACACGGTGGTTGCAACTTTCGCAGCTCACCCTGGAGGTAAACTCGTTATTTTAGGATGTTTAGATCCTACCCCGCAACGTCATATCACCCCTAAACCTATCCACTTCGCTTCTCACAACAGGTCAGCATGCGCCTGCGCAACCACGTGTTTTTACTTTCAAGACCTTCATGGATTGCAAGCCTCTCCCTTTTAATGGCACTGAGGGTGCCATAGGTCTTCTGCACTGGATCGAGAAGGCCGAATCCGTGTTTGCTGTCTGCGAGTGTCCCCCTGCTAATTGGGTGAAGTTTGCTACTGGTACGCTTGAAGGAAACGCGCTTTCATGGTGGAAAGCGCAGACTCAGATGCTAGGTTTGGAAACTGCTAATGCAACTGCGTGGGAAGATTTCAAGAACATGATCAAGGAAGAGTACTGTCACAGGGATGACATCCACAAGCTCGAAAACGAGTACTTCGGGCTTAAGATGGTTGGATCAGAGATTGAGACATACACCAAGCAGTCCAACGACTACGCTGCTCTCTGCCCAAACATGTCTCGACCTGCTTATCGAAGGATCGAATTGTACATCAAAGGTTTGGCTCCAGAAATCTAGAGCTTGGTCACTTTAGCTAACCTCACTACCATTCAGCCAGTCATCCGTCTTGCTCACAAACTCACTGATCAGGCTGTGGAACAGGGCAAGCTGCCCAAAAGGATCAGTGCTACTACTAGAACTTCTGGTGATAACAAGCGTAAGTGGGAAGGAAACCAGAGCAAGGATGCTAACCCCACACAGGCCCCAACTCAGCAAAGGAAAATTGAAAACAACAAGGGCTCGCAGCAACAGGGTGGCTATCGAGGAAACCACCCCAAGTGTAACAAGTGTAACCGACACCACAGTGGGCCATGTGGCAAAAGTAAGTGTCAGCGATGCAACAAGATGGGGCATGAAGCTAAAGACTGCAGGAGCCAGCTTCCAGCTAGGCAGAATCAGCAACAACCACAACAGCAGCAAGTAAACAACCGTGGATGCTTCAAGTGTGGAGCAACGGGGCACATGCGAAGGGATTTGTCACACCCCGACCACGTAGAACATACAAAACGTGGCGGAAATGTCGGGGAGTGTTGTAACAGAATTAATTGTTTCAAATCCATGGCAATTGAAGTTTCGTTTTATTGATTAAAAGTGTTACAATGTCTTAACAAACAAAGAAATACAACATAATTAACTAGTCTTGCATCTTTTATTGTCACTAAAGCCCAAGTCTGCCTATGTGTATCTTGATCATCTTATGCAATAGCTCCTGAAAAACACATGTGAAAATAGGTACGTCAGCATAAAAATGCCTGTGAGATACATAGGTTTTGTGAAAATAAGTTTCATGACTTATGTTTGAGAAAATGTTTAGTCATGAACCTTGTAATTTGCTTTGTCTTGTAAATCATTTGAAAAACAATGAGTTCAGATGATATGTATAAATAAGTGAATAATGTATGGTTAAATGAATAACCATGTAAACTGAGTTTGTATAAGATAAGTTGTTTGTAAATCAATGTCTTGTGAAAAGTATGTTATTTGTATAAAATGTTCTATGTCTCAAACTGAAATGATTCAAATAACGTTACAGTATGTAATACCATACAAGCACTTATATATAGGAAGTACCAGCGGCGTATCCACCATGCTTGTATCATATTACACACGCATCGTTACTTAATCACTTAATCAAACCAAACCAAACCAAACAATGTAAGATGTCTATGTTTAAACCAATTGTCAAATGTATTGAATAATATGTCAAAGTGTTCATGTCAAGATGTAAATCATGTCAAAATGTCTATGTCAAATATCCATGTATGGCAAGTGAAATGTCTCAACTAAACCATATGCACAAAAACAAAGTATTGAAGTAAAACTTGGTTTAAATCAAAGTTATGTTTTGTGGGAAATGCATGATCAAATGTCAATCATGTAAAAATGTCTATGCCGAAATGTCTATGTCAAATGTCTATGTCAAATGTCTATGTAGAAGTGTCAAAAATCATGTACTATAATGTACTAACGAACATAGCAGGTATATGATGTGAAAACAGGAAAGCATGAAAGTAACAAGTAGGCACATGTGTTCCACCCCAAAATGTTTGGAAAACAGTAAAAGAGGGGTCTATGTACTCACATGAGATTGCTCAGAAGTCCTAGGATAACCACCAAGCAATGCTAGAGATCACGGAATCAAACGGCACCTAATATAGGTAACTATGTTAATAAACCGGACCTATCTCGGAAGACTGGGTAGCATTAGGGTTTGTAAACCAAATGAGTGTAGGAACTCACGTGATATGGTTTAACAAAGCCTACATACTAAATGAAACTTAACCTAATTGCTTACGACCCAGTACGACCCGTTTAGGTAGCTTATGCTACTGTAACGCGTCGTTCGCGTGAAACGCGTTCGGACCGCCTAACTAGCCCTATGACAAGTGTTATATGCCTAAACATGTTACATAATCAGTTATGTGACAAAAGTTTAGGTTACATATGCTTAATTACCAATTATACATGAAAAGGGTATTCTGGTAATTTACCTAAGGCATATAAACTACCTATCATACAACTACTTAAACGATGTGACCATAAGGTATAACCTCGGAAGGTTATTCCCTACCTACTATGGTCACCTAAGGTATTTGGTCGGATCCTAATGATCGACCAAACTGGGTCGGGTTCGAAGGTATAGGCGATTTATTAGATCGCCTACCCTACGACCCTAGACAACGTGGTAATCAGTGGGCATAGTCCCAAGGGACTATGACCAACGTGATTACACTCACGTTGCGAAGTTCAAACGAACTTCGCATTGACCATTACTGGTCAACGCTGAAAGTCAAACAAAGTTTGACTTTCGGACTCGAAAAGCAGTAAAATAAGGAAAAGAACGAAAGAATACTTACGAAGGGTCCCCGAATGCTAATCCCGAATCAAGAATCTCAGGTATGAAACAATGGTTTCAACTTAGAGGTTCTCAATTCAGAATTCTAGTGATTAAAGCAATGGGGGTGAATGGGTATTTATAGGAATACCCGAACCGTTAAGATCGCTTGTCGAATATCGTGCCTTAATCGCATCCGTACAAGTGTTGGCAAGTTGTGGTGACTAAATTCCATCCTTATCATCTGACTAAGCAAGTTAGAACATGTGGTGGAGGATCAAACAGCTGTTGATACGTCGAATCTGGTCCCGAAAGTGAAAAACTGATGTTTCTGCATGTTTTCTGTCCAGAATAGGCAGTCGCGTAGCGCGACTGCATATGCCCTTAGGGCTCGCGCTACGCCACTGCCCCCATGTTTCAGCAATGTTTCAAAATTGGCAGAATTGGTCCCTGCACGTGTTTAAGGCCTTTTTCGATGCGTTTGAACCCCGTTAACCTCATTTTAAGGCTCTAAAATGAAGTTAAAGTATAGGGAACTCAAAACATGCTCAAAAATATGCCGGATGATGGTTCGTTTGGTCGTACGAACGCGATGTTTGCTTAATTACGACGAAATGCGCATAAGTGCGAAAAACGATCCAAATGACGCGACGAATGGATTTTTCTTATGGCGAACACTAAAAAATAATATAGTCATGCTTACATAAATTTTTGGATGTCCGGATGTATTCAGAACGTAAGATATGCGTAAAAATGCAAACTTGTGCACTTTTTGACACTTTTAGTCCCTGAATGACCCAAAAGTTTATTTTAGCACACCGAACACCTCAAAGCCTATTTCTAAGCTATGTAAAGGATATTTATGGTATGTTTAACTTATGGTCATGTTCCAGAATGTCTGTTACAGTTCAAATTGGCATACTTTCGCAGTTTGTCAACTTTAGTCCCTGTAAGGGATTTAACTTTGATTTCACCACACCAAACCTTCCAAAACTTATATCTAAGTTATGTATAGGTTATTTAAGGTATATTAAGCCTATTTCACTATTCTGGAGTGTTCGTTGCATTAAACTGGTTATATTTACGCATCAGTGCGCGTATAACCTTCCAGAAAGCGATTTAGAGCTTGAAATCGAACAAGAATTGATATGTGCAAATGATACACATATTTTTACAAATCCCAAATATGAAATATAATATTTCATTGGTTTGGTATTTTTTTGATGGCCGTGGAGGCACAGGTGTTACAGGATTGCCCTGAACTGAACCAAAACCGCAATAACAACCAGGGTGCTGGAAACAACGATCCAAACAACAACAATGCTGGAAATGGTGCAAGAGGAAGGGTTTTTGTGATTGGAGCTGGAGAAGCTAGGAATGATCCCAATGTTGTAGCGAGTAAGTTCCTACTCGATGATCGTTATGTTTCTATATTGTTTGATTCTGGAGCCGATGCTAGCTATGTATCCCTACGTATTAGTAAGAAGCTTAAGCGTACGCCTACGTTATTAAGTTCTAAGCATATCGTTGAGTTAGCTAATGGTAGAAACATCGAGGCCTCACACGTTATCAGTAATTGCAAACTAGTATTGTCTGGTCAGACCTTTAGCATCGATCTTTTCCCTATCGTTCTTGGAAGCTTCGATGTCGTCATTGGCATGGATTGGTTGTCCAAACATCGGGCTGAAATCCTTTGTCAAGAGAAAATGGTTCGCATTCCTCGTCCTTCTGGCAAACCCCTCGTCGTTCAAGGTGACAAAGGCGGAGAAGTCACAGGCATCATCTCGTTCTTAAAAGCCCAGAAGTGTTTACGAAAGGGGCACACCGCTATCTTAGCACTTGTCACCGACACTCAGGAAAAGGAAAAGAGGATCGAAGATTTTCCAGTCGTACACGACTATCCCGAGGTATTCCCTGAGGAATTACCTGGACTCCCTCCTCACCGTCAGGTTAAATTTCAAATCGAGCTAACCCCCGGAGCGGCACCTATAGCTCGTGCGCCTTATCGACTAGCTCCCACTGAACTTAAGGAACTTTCTACAAAACTACAGGAACTGTTGGATAAAGGATTTATCCGTCCTAGTTCGTCACCCTGGGGAGCACCAGTGCTCTTTGTCAAAAAGAAAGATGGCACATTCCGTATGTGCATCGATTACCGTGAGCTGAACAAGGTTACCATCAAGAACCGTTACCCACTCCCACGTATCGACGATCTATTCGACCAGTTGCAAGGATCAAGCTACTACTCCAAGATTGATCTACGATCAGGTTATCATCAGTTGAGAGTTCGCGATGAAGACATCTTCAAACTGCATTCAGAACTCGTTATGGTCACTACGAGTTCCTTGTCATGCCTTTTGGAATGACCAACGCGCCTGCGATTTTTATGGATCTCATGAACCGAGTGTGCAAACCCTACCTCGACAAGTTTGTGATTGTGTTTATCGACGACATCCTGATCTACTCGAAAAGTCAAGAGGAGCATGAACAGCACCTGCGTCTTATTCTCGAACTCCTTCGCAATGAACAACTGTACGCCAAGTTCTCGAAATGTGACTTCTGGCTTCGAGAAGTCCATTTCCTTGGACACGTAGTCAATAAGGACGGAATTCACGTCGATCCAGCTAAGATCGACTCTATAAAGAATTGGCCTACCCCTAAGACTCCGACCGAAGTTCGCCAATTATTGGGACTGGCAGGATACTATCATAGATTCATCAAGGGATTTTCGAAGATCGCTCAACCTCTCACGACTCTCACTCAGAAGGGTATTGCTTAATAGTGCTCCTATTCTCTCGTTACCTGAAGGTACCGATGACTTTGTAGTTTACTGCGACGCCTCTATTCATGGACTCGGTTGCGTGTTGATGCAACGCGAGAAAGTTATCGCCTACGCTTCTCGACAACTCAAGATTCACGAAAGGAACTACACGATGCACGACTTGGAACTCGGAGCGGTCGTTTTTGCACTCAAGATTTGGAGGCATTACTTGTACGGTACCAAGTGCACAATTGAACATGACGCAACGCAGATGGGTAGAACTCCTTAACGACTACGAATGCGCAATCAAGTATCATCCAGGCAAGGCCAATGTTGTGGCCGACGCCCTCAGCCGTAAAGAAACTAAACCTAAGCGTGTATGTGCGTTACAACTTACCATTCACTCTAATCTTCCTATTCAGATACGAAATGCTCAGGTTGAAGCATTGAAAGCAGAGAAAATCAGGGCCGAGTCCCTGTGAGGATCGAGAAAACGGTTAGAACAAAAGGAAGACGGCGCTTACTATGTGACAGGGCGCATTTGGGTTCCACTCTATGGAAATCTACGTGAGCTTGTGATGGATGAAGCACACAAGTCTCGTTACTCGTGTCACACCCCCAAAATCCACCTGCGGAGTACTACCGCTTGGAGGCGTGACTGACCAGGGTCCAGCCACCAATCATATTGAACAAGCATATAAGTAGTTATAAAATCCACCCAATACAATTGGTGTTCAAACAAAACATAGTTTAAGTTGTAAGCGGAAGCATAAGTCTTAAATCAAAACATAAGTTTAATTGTTTCAAAGTTTAGCATGGCACACAGTCGTCCATGTCCCACAACGATCCTCCTCCATGCAAGCTCCAGCTAAGAACCTAAGGACCTGCAAAGCATGTAGTAACGAGTCAACAACAAGTTGAGTGAGTTCACGGTTGGGTGTTTGTTTTAAGTTGTTCCGAAAACAGTTTCCTTTATCTGGCATCCTGCCGTGGGGGTTACCCCATAGTTAAAAACGTGACTTGTTTACTCCCGGTTACTCTGGCAATCCAGCCGTGGGGGCTACCCCGTGTTAGTTATCTAGCATTTCGGCCGTGGGGGCTACCCCATGTATACACTAGACTCGTTACCATATCGACTGCTGACTGTAGTCATGTTTATGTGCCCTGAAACTGTCAATGTCTATCATCATTGGCGTGCCCCAGATCCATTAGTTCACGCCCGTCCTCTGCGGCACGGTGTGAGGTTTGTCAGACCTAAATAGCGCTATCTAACTAATGACCCGCTCGCCATTGGCCCGACGATTAAGTCGATATAAAAAGGAGGGACTTCGTGATAGAGTTTTGGTCTAGTACGAGTTATCTGTCCATGAGGACGAGGAATTACATTCCTGAACCAATGCTGTCCTACCCAAGCAGGACGAGGAACCCACGTTCCTTAACCCCATTCCCAACCCAGGGAATCCCATGCTTTGTAGAGGGTGTGAACTCACCTTGGTTTGCTCGGCAGACACACAGAAAAGTCAATCAAGCAATATTGTGATCACTCACGTCCTATCATAGTCGTATCATACAAATCAGGTTCGTAATCAAGTAGCACACGTATGTTTCAAGCACATTGCATTCAAGTATCATTCATAGCAGCCCAAACAACATTCACACTTAACAGTGACACATAAGGCCCATACGTTTGGCCCAACTACTTAGGCCCGTAATAGTGTGCAAGTTCAAATCAGCGTATACATGCATGTAGTCTCGAGTCGAGACTGTGCGGTCTCGAGTTGTAGCCCACAAGGTTTCGAGTCGCAACTACGGTGATCTCGGGTCGTGCATGTAGTGGTCTCGAGTCGCAACTGGACTCGCAACGTGGTCTCGAGTCAAGATGTTTGGGTGTTGATCAAGTGGGGTCTCGAGTCGAGACTGGGATCCTTGACTCGTAACCTAGTGTCGAAATTGTGATCTCGAGTTGACATTTGGTGGCCTCGAGTCGAGACAGAAGGTCTCGGCTGGGAACAATTGCTGAATTCAACATTGTACTAAACCAATGGAATTTCATGTTCATGAGATAATGTACTATCCAATAACATTGCACTAACATGTCTCCTTGTCTAACCTTAACCGAAATGGATCAAACATGGTAATTTCAAATGTTCATAACATATTCATATCATCTTCAAGTTGTTCTTCATATATTCAAGTCATGTTCATGTTAATTATTCAAACTTGTTCATCATATTTCCGGGTTTTTAGCATTAAACACAAACATAATCATGAACAACCATCAACACACTAGAACATACTCATCCAATGGCTTCAAATCATCACATAACATCTCAAAATCAACTCTACACTAGTCCGATTAACATGATGCTATCTACACACATATGCAAGTCGGTTTCATGAACAATCACATTTAGACACAAGATATCATGAGCTCATTGTGCAATATATCCGAAACATGTTAGCCGATTACATCATCATACACTTCCTGTTCACAAAACATCATCAAGCATACAACTATACTAGTTAAATCATATCATTCGTACTATCATTCAACAACAAACATCAAAAAGACACTAACCGGTTGATGGGTTTCAAGGGTGAGTATGAAGCCTCCAAACGGGTGTGTGTGAGTCGATCCGAGAGCTCCTAGTGTCACCGGTTTGATCCGAGAAGAAGGAGGAGAGGTGATGTTTAGACTTAGGGTTCAATGGTTTCTAGAGAGAGAGTAGGGGAGTATGTGTGTTGTCCAAAGATGATAGTGTTGGTTAGCAACAAGGATATATACTAGCTTTAGGTGGTGCACCCTAATGGGTTTTTCGGTTGGGTTAAATGAGGTGTATGGCCCATCCGGCCCATTGTTTCATTGCTCACTCGAGACCGCATGGTCTCGAGTTGGGTCCTTGTGTCACGGTTCATACTAATACACACATACTATACATACAAGCATACATATACGCACACAATTAAACACAACACGTAATCGCATGAAAGGTTCACTTATCATTAATCACACCAGTTAACTAGTCACACGTTTAAGTATGTTACATCGGGATACAAGAAAGGTTCTAAATTTCGAGTTGTCACATCATCCCCAAGTTGAAAGAAATTTCGTCCCGAAATTTGGTAAGCACTCACTGAGGAAGCTAGTTAAGTTGTATGTTTTTCCTGGTTTTCCTGGGGTGTCACATCCACCCCCCGTTGATCTGGAATTTCATCCCGAAATTCCGTAGCTTTGGCCTCAGTAGTGGGTGTACTGTTTACGAACAGTTGGGGATACTTTTGTTTCATCTGATCTTCGCGCTCCCAGGTGAACTCTGGGCCGCGACGCGAGTTCCAACGAACTCGAACGAGAGGTATTCTAGTGCTCTTGAGGACCTTAACATCCCGGTCCGTGATTTCGACTGGTTCCTCGAAGAATCGTAACTGTTCGTCGATAGTGAGTTCCTTCAGAGGAACTACGTGGGTCTCATCTGACAGACATTTCTTCAGATTCGACACGTGGAAAACGTTGTGAACTGCACCAAGTTCTGCTGGTAAGTTCAGTCTGTAGGCCACCCTACCTATTTTCTCAATGACTTCGAAAGGTCCAATGTATCGTGGGTTAAGTTTGCCGCGTTTACCAAAACGAACCACACCCTTCCAGGGTGAAACTTTGAGTAGTACCCGCTCCCCAATCTGGAGCTCTAGTGGTTTCCTGCCCTTATCGGCGTAAACTTTCTGACGGTCACGAGCTGCCGCCATGCGTTTTCGTATTTGCGCAATTTGTTCGGTCGTGTCTACCACATGTTCTGGACCAGTGATCTGACTATCTCCCACCTCTGCCCAGCAAAGAGGTGACTGGCATTTACGTCCGTACAATGCCTCGAACGGAGCAGCTTTAATGCTGGTGTGGTAGCTGTTATTGTACGAGAATTCCACAAGTGGCAGGTGCTTTTCCCAGCGATTGCCGAAGTCGATTACACATGCACGAAGCATGTCTTCTAATGTTTGAATAGTGCGCTCGGACTGCCCGTCCGTCTGGGGGTGATACGCTGTGCTCATGTCTAATCGTGAGCCGAAGGATTTGTGCATTGCTTGCCACAGCTCTGAAGTAAAACGTGCATCTCGATCCGAGATAATGGAGGTGGGCACCCCGTGCCTCGAAACGACTTCCTTAAGGTATATTTCTGCAAGAGTGGAGAACTTATCCGTCTCCTTGATAGCCAAGAAGTGTGCAGATTTTGTAAGTCGATCCACGATCACCCAAATAGTATCGTTCCCGCGCTGGGATCTAGGCAGGCCAGTGACAAAATCCATGGAAATTTGCTCCCATTTCCATTGAGGTATCTCTGGTTGTTGGAGTAGGCCTGAGGGTTTCTGGTATTCGGACTTGACTCTCGCACAAGTCAAGCACTTGCTAACGTAAGTTGCTATGTGGGCCTTCATGCTAGGCCACCAGTACGTGGTTTTGATATCGTGGTACATTTTGTCCGAACCAGGGTGTACCGAGTAGCGAGACTTGTGTGCTTCGTCCATCACAAGCTCTCGTAAGTTGCCGTAGAGTGGGACCCAAACGCGTCCCGTTACGTAGTAAGCACCGTCTTCCTTCTGTTCTAAGCGTTGCCTTGATCCGCGTAGGGCTTCAGCCCTGACGTTTCCTGGTTTCAATGCTTCTACCTGAGCGTCTCGTATTTGGGAAGGAAGACTAGAATGTATCGTGAGTTGTAAAGCTCGCACGTGCTTAGGCGCAGTGTCCTTTCGACTGAGAGCGTCAGCCACAACATTGGCCTTGCCCGGGTGATACCTGATTGAGCACTCGTAGTCATTCAGCAGCTCGACCCATCGTCGTTGTCGCATATTCAGTTCCTTCTGCTTGAAGCTATGTTCGAGGCTCCTGTGGTCGGTGTAGATGGCGCACTTGGTACCGTACAGGTAATGCCGCCATAGCTTAAGTGCAAAAACAACAGCTCCCAGCTCTAAGTCGTGCGTAGTGCAGTTCTTTTCATGAACTTTAAGTTGGCGTGAGGCGTAGGCTATAACCTTATCTCGTTGCATCAATACACAACCAAGACCTTGAATTGACGCGTCACAGTAAACCACGAAGTCGTATGTGCCCTCCGGCAAGGAAAGGATAGGTGCACTGCAAAGTCTATCCTTTAAGTGCTGAAATGCTAACTCCTGTGCATTTCCCCAGCGATAAACAACGCCTTTCTGCGTTAGCGAGGTGAGAGGCTGTGCGATCTTAGAAAAATCCTTTATGAATCGCCTGTAGTAACCTGCCAAGCCTAAGAATTGGCGAATTTCCTTTGGTGTACGAGGTGCAGGCCAGTTCTTAATCGAGTCTACCTTGGATGGATCAACATGAATCCCATCCTTGTTTACCACGTGGCCTAGGCAATGGACCTCACGAAGCCAAAAGTCGCATTTCGAGAACTTTGCATAAAGCTGTTCGGTTCGAAGGAGTTCCAGAATAAGTCGCAGATGTTGCTCGTGTTCCTCCTGACTCTTAGAATAGATCAGGATGTCATCGATGAAGACTATAACGAACTTGTCCAGATAAGGCTTGCACACTCGGTTCATCAAGTCCATGAAAACCGCAGGTGCGTTTGTCAGCCCAAAAGGCATGACCAAAAACTCATAGTGTCCGTAACGTGTTCTAAAAGCTGTTTTGGAGACGTCCTCTTCTCGGACTCTCAGCTGGTGATATCCCGATCTCAAATCAATCTTTGAATAGTAGCTCGACCCCTGCAGCTGGTCGAACAAGTCGTCAATCCGCGGTAGAGGATAACGATTCTTCACCGTCACCTTGTTGAGTTCCCGGTAGTCGATGCACATTCTGAAGGTACCGTCTTTCTTCTTCACAAATAGCACTGGAGCTCCCCAGGGCGATGAGCTAGGACGAATAAAACCCTTATCCAAGAGTTCCTGTAGCTGCGTAGAGAGTTCTTCCAACTCTGATGGAGCTAAACGATAAGGTGCACGAGCTATGGGCGCCGCTCCAGGGGCTAGTTCGATCTGAAACTCGACTTGGCGATGAGGCGGAAGACCAGGTAATTCCTCAGGAAATACCTCTGGATAATCGCGTACAACTGGAAAATCTTCTATCTTCTTCTCTTTTTCTGAGGTGTCAGTAACGAGAGCCAAAATGGCAGTGTGGCCCTTTCGCAAGCACTTTTGGGCCTTAAGGAGAGAAATGGCGTTCTCAACAGCACTCCTCTTGTCGCCATGAATCATGAGAGGTTCACCACCGGAACCTGGAATACGGACCACCTTCTCGTTGCAAAGAATCTCTGCTCGGTGTTGGGATAACCAATCCATCCCAATGACAACGTCGAAACTACCCAAGACAATAGGAATGAGTCGATAGAGAAGGTCTGGTCAGCGAGAATAAGTTTACAACCCTTGACTACGTGTGTGGCTTCTAAACTCTTACCATTTGCTAGCTCTACGGTGTGCTTGTTGTTCAAAGGTGTTGGAATACGCTTAAGCATTCGACTAACTTCTAGTGACATGTAGCTAGTATCGGCACCCGAATCAAATAAAACTGAAACATAAAAGTCGTCGAGAAGGAACTTACCCGCCACAACATTGGGGTCATTCCTTGCTTCACCTTGGCCAATCACAAACACCCGCCCCCTGGCGCCATTGTTGTTGTTCCCATTGTTACCATTCCCCTGATTGTTGTTATTGTTGTTGTTGTTGTTCTGGTTCCTGTTCAGTTGGGGACAATCTCTCTTGAAGTGGCCCTCAGCTCCACACTGAAAGCACCCTTTGTTATCACCTTGCTGTTGCTGCTGGCGTTGATTCTGTTGAGCTTGCTGACGATTCTGATTGGCGGGGTATAAGCTCCTGCAATCCTTTGCAGCGTGACCAGGCTTGTTGCACCGATGACAGTTGCCCCTGGTGCATGGCCCGCTGTGGTGCAGGCTGCAACGATTGCATTTAGGGTGATTCCCTTTGTACCCACCGTGACTTTGACCACCAGACGATTGCTGACTAGGGCTCTTGTAATCATCAGTCTTCCTCTGCTGAGACTGGGACTGGACAGAAGTCGAACCCTTACTTGGAGTTCCATCCCATTTCCTCTTGTTGTCACTAGAGACACCTGAAGTAGTTGCAGCACCTAAGCGCTTTGGTAACTTGTTCTGCTCTACCGCCTGATCCGTGAGGCGGTGAGCCAACTGAACAACTTGCTGGTAGGTGGCGAGATTCGCCGAAGTCACATGACTTTGGATTTCTGGCACCAAGCCTTGGAGAAATAGTTCGATGCGCTTGATGGGAGGATCCACCATAGTAGGACACAGAATTGCCAGTTCGTTCGACCTTTTCACATAAGCTTCAATTTCCGACCCCGTCATCTTGAGGTTGAAGAACTCCACTTCCAGTTTGTGAATCTCATCCCGACTGCAGTATTCTTCCTTGATCATTTCCTTAAAATTCTCCCATGGGGTGGCGTTGGCAGCAACCAACCCCAGCATTTGGACCTGAGCGTTCCACCATGTGAGAGCTAAACCCTCGAGAGTACCGGTAGCATACTTCACCCTGCGCGCCTCAGGGCATTCACACATTTCGAACACAGATTCTAGTTTCTCAAACCAGTGGAGGAGACCTACTGCTCCTTCAGTGCCGCTAAAAGTAGTTGGCCGACAGTCCATGAAAGTTTTAAAAGTGCACACGGGTGGCTGAACATGTTGACCTATCATGGGTGAAAGAAAGACAGGGTTTAACACAAAGGTTGATTCACGAGAGTAGGATCTACAGATCCTAAATTGAGTTAGAACTGCAGGATATACCTCCTGCGTGTGCAGCTGCAAGTGCTGCGGCAACTCGTTCGTTGATCAGAGCCGTCAACTGGGCTTGTGTCAGGTTAACGCGTCCAGACATGATCTTCATATCAAGAAGAACGTGAGTGAGAGGGGTTCGCGAAAGTACGACGGTAAGATAGAGTAAGCACGCACGTGTTCAAGCAACAGTAGTTACACTAACCAAGCATACCATGAGCAATGTACTATGTGACTAACAAGTAGGCAATATATACATAGATCATATCACCTAGAATGTAGAGCCTTGCATGTGGAGTGAAGCGTCGTTGTGGACCGTTGAGCGCTGTACAGGTTATAGTCTGGTTTTAACAAAAACGTTTCTCCTTTATTAAAACCAAGTTCACTATAACCAATGGCTCTGATACCAATCTGTCACACCCCCAAAATCCACCTGCGGAGTACTACCGCTTGGAGGCGTGACTGACCAGGATCCAGCCACCAATCATATTGAACAAGCATATAAGTAGTTATAAAATCCACCCAATACAATTGGTGTTCAAACAAAACATAGTTTAAGTTGTAAGTGGAAGCATAAGTCTTAAATCAAAACATAAGTTTAATTGTTTCAAAGTTTAGCATGGCACACAGTCGTCCATGTCCCACAACGATCCTTCTCCATGCAAGCTCCAGCTAAGAACCTAAGGACCTGCAAAGCATGTAGTAACGAGTCAACAACAAGTTGAGTGAGTTCACGGTTGGGTGTTTGTTTTAAGTTGTTCCGAAAACAGTTCCTTTATCTGGCATCCAGCCGTGGGGGTTACCCCATAGTTAAAAACGTGACTTGTTTACTCCCGGTTACTCTGGCAATCCAGCCGTGGGGGCTACCCCGTGTTAGTTATCTGGCATTTCGGCCGTGGGGGCTACCCCATGTATACACTAGACTCGTTACCATATCGACTGCTGACTGTAGTCATGTTTATGTGCCCTGAAACTGTCAATGTCTATCATCATTGACGTGCCCCAGATCCATTAGTTCACGCCCGTCCTCTGCGGCACGGTGTGAGGTTTGTCAGACCTAAATAGCGCTATCTAACTAATGACCCGCTTGCCATTGGCCCGGCGATTAAGTCGATATAAAAAGGAGGGACTTCGTGATAGAGTTTTGGTCTAGTACGAGTTATCTGTCCATGAGGACGAGGAATTACATTCCTGAACCAATGCTGTCCTACCCAAGGAGGACGAGGAACCCACGTTCCTTAACCCCATTCCCAACCCAGGGAATCCCATGCTTTGTAGAGGGTGTGAACTCACCTTGGTTTGCTCGGCAGACACACAGAAAAGTCAATCAAGCAATATTGTGATCACTCACGTCCTATCATAGTCGTATTATACAAATCAGGTTCGTAATCAAGTAGCACACGTATGTTTCAAGCACATTGCATTCAAGTATCATTCATAGCAGCCCAAACAACATTCACACTTAACAGTGACACATAAGGCCCATACGTTCGGCCCAACTACTTAGGCCCGTAATAGTGTGCAAGTTCAAATCAGCGTATACATGCATGTAGTCTCGAGTCGAGACTGTGCGGTCTCTTATCGAGACTGTGCGGTCTCGAGTTGTAGCCCACAAGGTTTCGAGTCGCAACTACGGTGATCTCGGGTCGTGCATGTAGTGGTCTCGAGTCGCAACTGGACTCGCAACGTGGTCTCGAGTCAAGATGTTTGGGTGTTGATCAAGTGGGGTCTCGAGTCGAGACTAGGATCCTTGACTCGCAACCTAGTGTCGAAACTGTGATCTCGAGTTGACATTTGGTGGCCTCGAGTCGAGACAGAAGGTCTCGGCTAGGAACAATTACTGAATTCAACATTGTACTAAACCAATGGAATTTCATGTTCATGAGATAATGTACTATCCAATAACATTGCACTAACATGTCTCCTTGTCTAACCTTAACCGAAATGGATCAAACATGGTAATTTCAAATGTTCATAACATATTCATATCTTCTTCAAGTTGTTCTTCATATATTCAAGTCATGTTCATGTTAATTATTCAAACTTGTTCATCATATTTCCGGGTTTTTAGCATTAAACACAAACATAATCATGAACAACCATCAACACACTAGAACATACTCATCCAATGGCTTCAAATCATCACATAACATCTCAAAATCAACTCTACACTAGTCCGATTAACATGATGCTATCTACACACATATGCAAGTCGGTTTCATGAACAATCACATTTAGACACAAGATATCATGAGCTCATTGTGCAATATATCCGAAACATGTTAGCCGATTACATCATCATACACATCCGGTTCACAAAACATCATCAAGCATACAACTATACTAGTTAAATCATATCATTCATACTATCATTCAACAACAAACATCAAAAAGACACTAACCGGTTGATGGGTTTCAAGGGTGAGTATGAAGCCTCCAAACGGGTGCGTGTGAGTCGATCCGAGAGCTCCTAGTGTCACCGGTTTGATCCGAGAAGAAGGAGGAGAGGTGATGTTGAGACTTAGGGTTCAATGGTTTCTAGAGAGAGAGTAGGGGAGTATGTGTGTTGTCCAAAGATGATAGTGTTGGTTAGCAACAAGGATATATACTAGCTTTAGGTGGTGCACCCTAATGGGTTTTTCGGTTGGGTTAAATGAGGTGTATGGCCCATCCGGCCCATTGTTTCATTGCTCACTCGAGACCGCATGGTCTCGAGTTGGGTCCTTATGTCACGGTTCATACTAATACACACATACTATACATACAAGCATACATATACGCACACAATTAAACACAACACGTAATCGCATGAAAGGTTCACTTATCATTAATCACACCAGTTAACTAGTCACACGTTTAAGTATGTTACATCGGGATACAAGAAAGGTTCTAAATTTCGAGTTGTCACATCATCCCCAAGTTGAAAGAAATTTCGTCCCGAAATTTGGTAAGCACTCACTGAGGAAGCTAGTTAAGTTGTATGTTTTTCCTGGTTTTCCTGGGGTGTCACAACTCGGTACATCCTGGTTCGGATAAGATGTACCACGAACTCAAGACTACATATTGGTGGCCTAGTATGAAAGCCAACATAGCAACCTGCGTTAGCAAATGCTTGACCTGTGCTAGAGTCAAGGTCGAATACCAGAAGCCCTCGGGCTTGTTGCAACAACCAGAGCTGCCAACATGGAAATGGGAGAAAATTTCCATGGATTTCGTCACAGGCTTACCTAGGTCCCAGAGCGGGAATGATACTATTTGGGTCATCATGGACCGCCTAACCAAGTCTGCACATTTCCTCGCAATCAAGGAAACCGATAAGTACTCGAAGCTTGCTGCAATCTACTTGAAAGAGATAGTTGCTAGGCACGGGGTGCCAATCTCTATCATTTCTGATCGTGACCCACACTTTACATCCGAATTATGGCAAGCTACGCATAGATCTTTTGGCTCACGTCTGGATATGAGCACTTCTTACCACCCGTAGACCGATGGTCAAACGGAACATACCATCCAAACGCTTGAAGACACGATGAGAGCATGTGTTATTGATTTTGGAAACGGGTGGGAATGACATTTACTATTGGTAGAGTTCTCCTACAATAACAGCTACCACACCAGTATCCAGGCAGCACCCTTTGAGGCATTGTATGGTCGTAAATGCCGATCACCTCTATGTTGGGCAGAAATTGGCGAAAGCCAAATCACTGGCCCGGAACTTGTAGTCGAGAGTACGAAAAGGATTGCCCAGATCAGACAACGCATGGCGGCAGCTCGTGACCGTCAGAAAAGTTACGCTGATAAGCGCATGAAACCGCTAGAATTCCAGGTCGGTGACCGGGTTCTACTTAAAGTCTCACCCTGGAAGGGTGTGGTTCGTTTTGGTAAATGGGGCAAGCTTAATCCGCGATATGTCGGACCATTCGAAATTACCGAGAAGATCGGTAAGGTTGCTTATAGATTGAACCTGCCTGAAGAGCTGAGTGCAGTGCACAACGTCTTTCATGTGTCTAATCTGAAGAAGTGTCTGTCAGATGAGACACTCAACATTCCTTTCAAGGAACTCACTTTTGACGATCAGCTACACTTCACTGAGGAACCGATTGAGATCACGGATCGAGAGATCAAGACCCTCAAACATAGCCAGATACCTATCGTATGAGTCCATTGGAACTCGCGCCGTGGCCCAGAGTTCACCTGGGAGCGGGAAGACCAGATGAAGCGCAAATATCCCCAGTTGTTTCCAGACGAAACTTCCAGCACTAAAGCTACCTCAGAATTTCGGGACGAAATTCCAAACTAACGGGGGGATGATGTGACACCCCGTTGAAACGTTCTCACTCATACTAGCTTGTCAGTGGCTGCACTTTAACTTTCGGGACGAAAGTTCTTACAACTTGGGGATAATGTGACACTCTAGGTTTTCCCGAGCAACCTTCTTGTATTTGTGACAACCCTCACCAAACCAGGTATCCGTACGACTTAATTAATAATTAATTACTGTGCTTACTTGAAATTGTGGATAAACTGCTACTTGAATACTGATACATGTACTTACTTGCATCATACTTTACTTGCTGTCACTCCATGTTTTGCTTACAGCACCTTTGTGACAACCTTGATGCACCAAAAGCACAGTAGCACAATGAACGGATAACCTATTAAACGTGCTGTCATAACTAGCACCAGGCAGGTACTGCCTCTAAGGCCTATAAGAGCCTGAGATAGTTTGCTACACTAGTGGTGAGTGTAGGGATATAAGGGTTGTAGAACTGCGTCACTAGGAATAAGTTACAGTGACCGGATGTGCCTAAAACGTACTCTAAGTACAAAATTCAGAACTTTAATTATAATTCAGCATCTAGCTAACTAATAAAGTGCCAAAACATGAGGAAAATATTACTAGACACTTTCCAAAGTGTCGGGAATAAGTTGTGTCACTAAAAATAATAATAACGACACTTTAAAGCTTTGTTAAGCACTTTAACGGATCTCTATCCAACCGGACTTTACCCGGAACATAAAAATATCGCCATTTACATTGTTTATCTTTTTCTGAGCCAGTTAGGGTCCCTGAATACCCTAACACCCGCTATAACGCATGACACACTAGTAACCGGGTTAATCCCTAAACTAACTAAACTTAACTTAACTATTACCTAATGTTTAGTTGAAAACCAACCGGATTACCCCCCCCCCCCCCCTTCCAACGAAACCGTCCCCAAGGGGACACCCCTTTGTACTTTCAAGATTATAATAATCTTGTTGTTTAATATCTTGGTGACATGAGAACCATTGGGTAATTAACATAAGGTTTGTCTATAAGTTTGAAACTTGATCCATCATATTCATTTCACCACAACTAAACAACACTCCACACTTTCTCCCTCTCCTTGCAAACTCTCGGCCGAACACCCCCTCTACCATCCATCCATCTTTCGATTTCCATCAAGCTATTACAAGCTTATACAAGGGTTAAGGATCTCATACGAGGAGGCTTAGTGCATTCGGAACGTGAAGGACCTCACTTCATTGCTTTTATCCACCCAATCTTCGACTAGTTTCTTCCCTAGCCTCGAGCTAGTAGTAAGTTGCTTTAAACACACTCTCGATCTATTTTAAAGTGGTTAAAAAGAACTTTGTCGGTTAAAACCTATGAACATACAAGAAGACATGCTAAAAGTCTACTAAAAATGCTAAAAGTGATGGATAAAAGCTTGATTGTTGTGTAAATCATGTAGGAT
>JARYGA010048194.1:0-33638 GCA_030545235.1 Helianthus tuberosus | reverse complement strand
AATAAACATTTGAAGCATGAACAATAACTTATCAAATCATATTGTTTGGTCCGATTACATGAATATACAGCCGATTACATACATTCAATCCTAATCATTATGCAAACAATCCGAGAACAAGACATGCTAGCCGATTAACATCCTCACACACATCCGATTCATTAGAACATCATTATTTACACAAACTATTCTAGTTATCACATAAAATCATGGCATCCATAATATCTTGTAACATACGGTTGATAATTACAAACACTAACCAAACCATTCGGATCCAAACACATATATAATCGATCACATATCATTAACATAACAATACATCATCACCCGAATAAAACACATATCATGAAACACTAACCGATTAGAGATGGATGAGGGTGATCCGAATCAAAAGCTTCGATGGAAAGTGAGGGGTTTTTGCCGTCGAGTTTGAGAGGAGAGAAAGAGAGATTAGGGTTTGGTGTGTTCTTGTTTTGCAACAAATGAGAAACAAACTCTCTAAGGGTGTGTGTGTATGCGTATAAGGGAGTGGGCCGAACCCAACTTGGGCTGCCCTAGGTTCGGATGCAAAGAGTGTAGCCCGAATGGGCTTGTGCGATTGGGTTGTGTTGTGCATTTGAGCTTGTTTATATATGTACATTCATTACACATAACACATATCAAACATAACATTCCATTAATCATCAAGTTCACATAATCACATAGTGTTCACATACATTACAAAGATAGGTTCTGAAATACGAGTTGTCACATATACAGGGATACCTTCCCTGTTGATTGAACCACGGCCTTCCACCATGTCCAAACATCGTCCTTAAAGGACTGGGACACGTGCTTAACGGTGTCCTTTTCATCACAACCGCTTATGTCCATAATGGTTTCCATTTCGTCAAGCCATTTCATGGCATCTCCTTTTTCCCTCGTGAAGTTACGAGGCTTGCATGAGACAAAGTATTTGTATGAACATTCTTCTTTAGTATTTCGGGGTTCTTTCTTGGAAACATGTTTTGGTTCACTCCTCTCATTCGAGGAATAGTGTGAACTCTGTGATTTATGAGTGGAAGACAGAGGGATAGATTGGGATTTAGAATGTATTGGACCTAGCCCTTTGAACTTGGCCATAAAATCGGCCATTGCTTTGCTGAATTCCGCAACAATCAGGGATCAAAGGTTATCTCCCTCTTCCACATGGTAGGCATGCTCCACGTTGTTATGTCTGCCATCAGCACCACTGGAATTTTGGCTTGCCATTTATATCACTAATTAGGCTACATGCCAACAATAATCTATTACTCAGGGCAATTCATTTGAACATATATCAAATGAGGAATAGATATTTGGATTTTTGTCTTGATGGTTTGATTTTTTTAAAATTTATAACTTTAGTCGTGGTCCCATTTGACCTCAAGGGCTATACGGCTTGGAGATATCTCCTCCACCTTTTCGGTCGGTGTGCACCACATTGTCATAACTGCCATTATTAATTGCCAACATTGTAGGCTTGCCACAAAATTTGGCTTCAAACCATAAAGATGATCTGTCGATTTATGACGGATTAATAAAGATTGAAATTTAAAATATCAAAATGAATACTTGGATAATTATGAAGAAAATTTAAAAGATAATTAAAGTTTCATAATACGAATTACAATACATGTCCAAACATGGACTTTTGGAAGGAGATAATAATGCAATGTCTATATAGGACGTTTGGAAATATAAATTACAATGAAAGATAAAATTAAATTCTTCAGTCATCTCTCTTTCCTTTCACTATCTTGGAGGGTTTTTCAAATATTTTGCTCGTCCTCTATTCATTCTTTTCTGCTTGTCATTATATTTGTTCCGCACGTTCCAATGCTTGATTGATAGCTTCAATCGATAATTGTTGTTGCGGTGGTTGTGGTTGCGGAACAACCGGGTATGAATATCTGGGGGTTGGATAACCCGGGTTTTGGTAAGTGGGAGGAAATGGAGGTGGGTATAAAGCATTTTGAATGACCACCTGTAAATAGGGGTCGTAGGCTGGGGACAAATAGTTACAATCGGTAGTCGTTGCATTATAAGAAGTGTTATATCTAGTCATATCCAGATATGTGGGAATGGGGTTATCAAAACCCATAGGTGGTTGTTGGGATAGCTCAACAATAGGAGTAGGGTTGGAGGGTCCACCCATTTGGGGGTCCTCTGGTATGGTTGGATAAGTCGGGGGTAGTAGTGGAAGTTGTTGGTGCACGAATGTCTAAAGCCTGCGTCTTAGTCTTAGTTGATCAATGTATAGGGTCTAGATGTGTTAATTATGTAATGTATAGGGGGTTGAAGTGTAAATGTTTGATTTTCATGTCATGATTTCACTTATGTGAACATGTGTCATATGAGCGAAATCCCATCAAGATGATTTCGCTCATATGGACATGTCATATAAGCGAAACCCTCACCCCTATAAATAGTAGTGTTGTTTTCTCATTTTGCACGTTCATGTCTCCCGTCTAGCCGAACTGCTGCTCGTGTATTTTGTGAAGATTGAATGAGAAAACTGTTTTAAAGTGAATTACTTCTGTTCCTACTCCATTTCTGCTTTGATTCATGCCGATTTTGTATTTCCGCTGCATTTTCGGTAGTTGCTAGCTCTGATTGACTCACACGACTGTCAATAACGGTCCTACAATTGGTATCAGAGCCAGTTGTGAGCTAGTTTACCCGAATCAAAGCCTTTTTCTAGCACATTTTGAGTTTCTGGACTTTCCGACGGACAAAATGGACTGAAATTTGAACATATAGTGTAAAATTGTCTAATAACAAACCCTTGAGATTTTCAGACCTAAAAACAGCTTAAAAGTGACCTAAAATGGCTCGTGAATAGGTTTCGCTCATACGGTACATGAGGGGTTTCGCTTTTAGGATTTCCCTCTTAGTGTCATTTTTGGGGTTTCGCTCCTGAGGTTTCGCTCATAGTGACATTTCTGGGGTTTCGCTCCTGAGGTTTCGCTCATAGTGCCATATTGGGTTTCGCTCTTGTGGTTTCGCTCATAAGTCCATTTTCAGATTTCGCTTTTGTGAACATTAGGGGTGTCGCTCATAACAACACATAAAATCTGATTTCGCTTGTACGACCTGTTTTAGTGTAAAAATCATGTTTTGAGCGTTTAGTCCATTTCGTACGTGATCGAGTGTTGGAAACTCAGTTTGTGTTAAAATTTTTCGATAAAAACAACCTGTTAATCAAAAAGTTAAACATTTTTGGAAATTGTCACTAAAAATGGAACATCAAGATTTTTATAACTTGTGTGCAGGAAGCGGTTTGACGGCTACGCAAAGTCCGGCGAGTATAGTTCAGAACGTTAACATGGAGAATGAATTAGGGACGATGCAAAAGCCACCGAAGCTTATGAGTTTGGATGAATACGCGGGTTGGTCAGGACGTTTCAAAAACTGGGTACAAGCCAATCACTTCGAATGTTGGATGAAAATAGAAGCGAAGTATGTACCACCAGTTAACGGTATGGGATTGGAAAAGGGCATCGGGAGTTTGACAGAATCTGAACAGATTGACTTCAAGACTGAAAAGAAGATGGTGAGCATTCTGCAACAGGCCATCAAAGAAGATATCCTCGTTCTACTGCAACATCAACTCTCAGTCTATGTGGCAAGCTTTGAAGCTGAAATTCCAAGGCAGTGTTTCAATGATTAAGAGCAAGAAAGCCTTAATCAAGAAGGAATTTGATATTTTTACTGGGATTAAAGGCGAGACGACAAAGCAGTTAATCGAACGATACTGTCATCTTGTGGTTGAAATGAAGCGTTTGGAAATTACAAAGACAAATGAAGAATGGATTGATAAGCTGTGTGATGCACTTCCGTATGATGAGTGGGGAACGTATCTAATGATGTTGAAAAAATAATTCTGATTTTGTGAATCTCAACCTTAGCTCATTCATCGAGAAGATTGAAGCCCACGAGTTGGAATTGCTGAAAATCAAGAAAATGAACTCAGCGAGTGTGCAGCAGGATGTATCATTGTATTACAAAGGCAACCCTACAGTTTCAACCAATTTAAACCCAAAAATACAAACAGGGTTCATTGATGATAACACATCAAGTGTTTCTTCAAACACTCCACAATCCGGCAATTCTTCACCATTCACGAACTTTGAACCAAATGTCAAAGCTCAGGAACATCCTTCACCTCAAAGTTATACTGGATCAAATCATCAGGCGTACGTTTCTGAGGTGCAGTGTAATATTGCGGTGAATATCAAAAATGGAAACGAGATCACTGAAACAGCCGCAAAACAGCACATAGCACTGCTTGCTTCCGTTCTTGAGGCTTATGAGGGCTTAGTAGTAGGGAGGATTTGTAATCCTGACATGACGAAGGAGGATTACGACCAAATCGATCCCGAAGAGCTTGAATTGATCGACATCAAATGGTGCATGGCGAGTTTGGTGCGTAGGGCTCAACGTTTCATGGAAATTACAGGCCGGAACAGTCTATCAGGTCCCGATCAAAAGTTAGGGTTTGATAAGTCGAAAGTTACATGCTTTAAATGTAAAGAACGCGGTCACTTCAAACGAGAATGTCCCAATCGTGATGTAAACAATCATCAAAACCCGTTCACCAACGACTACTACAGGCAAGCAATCTATCACCGACCAAACCAACAGCAAACTATTCAGAGGCCACAAATTGAGAATAAACCGTAAAAAGCACTGATCATGAATCAAGACGATGAAAAGGTTGCTGCAGGTTTCAGCTGGGTTAAGTATATCCCCGGTAGCGATGGACAGGCCATGCTGGCTAAAGTTGTTGAAATTTCTGAGACGGTGTCTGAGCCGGAAATAGTGGCTGTAGAGGTTTCTGTGGTTGTTGAAGAGGTTTCTGCTGATAATGCGATCGATATTGAAGAAATAGCTGCTGAAGTGTATTATTATCAGTCTGAGCAGGAGGTTTTGGGAAGTTTAATGAAATCTGTATTGCCTCATAACATTTCTGAATCTTTTGCAGGTTACTTTGAAGAACCAAGGACCGGATCATGTCCAAGGTTTGAAGAGAAGAAAGAAGTCATTGAAGAGTTGATAGATGTGTCGAAAGAGATGACTGGAGAAGTTTTGAAAGACATAGCTGACAAAGATCTAATGGGAAAACTCAAAGAGGTAGACTCAGAATCCGAGGAGTCAAATTCTGTCAGTAGTGTGTCTGTCAAACGAGAGGAATCTGAAGTTCAGGAGATCAAATCAGTCAAACTGTCTGAGTCTGAGTCAAACAATGTCGGTAAAATTGATTGTGTAGAGCAGGATGTTGAAAAGGTTGTTTCAATCCCTGAAACACCGTGCAAACAGTGTTTAGAACCATGCACGGAGTGTCTTGAAAAAGACACTAAGTATCAGGAATTGAAACACCACGCTGATATGATTAAGTTTGACCTTGGCCAAGTTAAAGAGGCGTACGATACTCTTGCCAGGTCAATCAAGATGATACAAAAGGAAAGTGTTGAAAACGATAAAGCTACAAAATTGGCTAAAGCAACACTATTCGATAAACAAAATGAAGTCAATTTTCATTTAGACACGATCGCATCGCTTAAAAAGGAACTAGAATTGGCTAAAATTGAGAACGATCGGATTGATAAAAAGTTAATGAGTTATGTGGCTTCATCGTACGTTCTTGAGCAAGTTGTCCCCCAACAGCCACATGTGGCACCAGTCTTTAAGAGCGTTCCACCCCCAATGTGGAATCATTACACACAGAAATATCCAGATGGGGTGGAAGCGGCTTTGAATCTCAAATTGAGATCGATAGAAGATGATTTTCCTGAGACCATAGATGTCACATTTTCCCCATCCGATACCGACAACGAATCTCAGGTTATAAAAAATGTTGTCAATCAGGTGTTGGATGAGGAAAGTGAGAAATCTGAAAAGGCTCAATATGAGAATGTGGTTAGCGATTCTGAAGATGAAGGGAATTTCTTAGATCAATACATACCGAAATCGGAAAAGAGTGCGAACGACGATCCGATTATGGTGGTATACACCATGATTGGAACAGACAAACTTTATTCCGATTACGAGTATCCACTTCAGAATGTGAAAATCGAGAATGTCGAAAAAGTGTTTAAATTGGTTGAAATGAACATTAACGAGGTTAATTACAATGAATTCTTTTCGAAACCTAAAAGTCGTTTGTGACATCACGTCCCACAAGTTCGGGAAAGAAAAATGGGGATGGTAATGGTCATAACAAGAAAAACAACTTTAAAAACAAAGGAATCGGGTTTGAAAAGAAAACGGCTAAGCAGGTGTTAAAGCCGAAAGAGAAGATAAATGATGTGTTTGTCGCTGGTCCAAGTGTTGATGATGAGAAAGATTATATTTTCAGTCAAAAAGCTGTGGACGATTTCAACGCAGCGAAGAAGTTGAAAGAAGAGTCTGTCAAATCTACTTTTGTCGAATATGACAAAAGGGTGTGTTACCGCTGCAGTGAAATCGGACACATGGCGAAACAGTGTCAGAAAGCGATTGAGAAACCTGTTGCTGTAAAACCGGTTAAAAAACAAACTGTTTCAAAACCGAGTGTTCAAAAACAAACTGTTTCTAAACCAACTGTTCAAAAGTCAAACATTCAAAAACCTAGACCTAAATCTACGACTGACACAAAGGGCAAAAAGCAGATGGTTTCTCTGATCCGAATTTTGAAAAGAGGTGAATCGTTGAAGTCGGAGGATAAGCCGAAATCAACTTTCGAGATTGGCGAATCCTCTAAGACTCGAAAGACTTCAAAAATTTACCCTAAGACAAAATTTTTTGAAAATCAATCTTGGGTCGCGAAATCGAAACCGTCTGTTGAGGTAAAAAAGATGGAGAATGCTTTGAAAAGTGAAACAAATATTTTTAAAGATGACGTGGTTGAGTTTGAAAATGAAGTTGATAAGTTTCTTGCTGATTTTCCACCGATAACTAACAAAGTTAAAACAATTGTGAGAAAGGAGGTTCCAAATGTCACATTTGATTTTCCGAAAACAAATGAGAAGTGTGATGCTGTGTTCGGAAGTGTGTCGGAAGTTAAGAAATCCTGGGCTTCATTGTTTGAATAAATTTGATTTGTTGTTTGCAGGGGCTTCCCAAGTCTATACTATCGAAATGGATTATGGATAGTGCCGCTTCAAGGCATATGACTGGGACGCTTGCTCTGCTCTATGATGTCAAATCCATAAACGGAAGCTATGTTGGATTTGCAGGGAATCAAGGTGGAAGAATCGTTGGTCAAGGAATGCTGTCAAATGGAGTAATTTCGTTCGACAAAGTGAACTACATAGTAGAGTTAACAAACAATTTACTCAGTATTTCACAAATCTATGATAAAGCGTTTAGTGTACACTTTACTAAAACTGAATGTGTTGTGTTGAAACCAGGGTTTAAAATCCCTGATGAGATGGTGCTGTTGCGCGCTCTGCGGGAAAATGATCTTTATATTTTGGATATGAGCGTCGCAACGCCAACATCTCATCAGAAACAGTGTTTTGTGTCTAAAACTAAAGCGACAGAAAAAGATTCGATAATGTGGCATCGAAAGATGGGCCACATTCATGTTCGCAAAATGAACTTTTTAGTACATATTGATTTAGTTGATGGTGTTAATCTGAAAAATTTTCACTTAAATGATGATTGTGTAGCGTGTAAGAAAGGAAAGCAGACTCGGAAGTCACACCCATTGAAGATCATGAACACAATCAGGTTACCTCTTGAGAGATTGCACATGGATCTCTTCGGGCCTGTCAACGTAAAGAGCATCAACGGAGACTTATATTGCCTGGTGGTGACTGATGACTTTACGAGATTCTCATGGGTAGTGTGCTTGGAACGTAAAGATCAAACTTTTGAGTCATTGATGGTGCTTTTCAAGAAGATGGAAACGGTGTATAAACTGCCAATCCGGAGGATTCGGAGCGACAACGGAACGGAATTCAAGAACAACAAGATGTACGAGTTCTGCAATGAGAAAGGAATTCTTCATGAATTCAGTGCGCCGTATACTCCACAGCAAACCGGCGTAGCTGAACGAAAGAATCGGACCCTGATTGAGACAGCCCGTACAATGTTAGCCGATTCCAAGCTTCCAATCTTTTTCTGGAGTGAAGCAGTATCAGCAGCCTGTTACACATTGAATAGAGTTCTCACTGTCAAGAAGTACAAAAAGACTTGCTTTGAGCTGCTGCACCGTTATAAGCCGAATCTTGAGTTTTTGGAGCCGTTTGGGTCTCCTTGCACGTTTATTGATGAAAACGGTAAATTTGGCGCTAAATCTAATGAGGGTTTCTTTGTAGGTTACGCAAGCCCGCTGAAGAGGGTGTTCGTACCATGCCTGGGGAAGGTGATTCAAGTCCAACATGTGGATTGTCAGAAGCATACTCCGTCACCACAACTTCCCGGACAAAGATTCCTTTTCGATTACGATAAGCTCTGGGAGTCGTTTCAACTGTCGATCGAGCCGAGTGATGAGGAACTAGCTCTTATGTACCTGTATCAGCAAAATGCATCACAAGAGCCAGTATCTAGTCCACTAGAAGTTTCTCAACCCACTGGGGGTACTCACGACAATGAAGCAGGACCAAGTGGAACAGCTCACGAACCACCAGAGGAACCAGCTCCATCTTTTGACGAATCTGACGACTCAGAAGCGGAACCCGCTCCGACTTTTGACGAGGATCCAACAGAAGTTGAGGATCAAACCGTTGATCTTGATATATCGAGTCTGGAATCGGAAGTGAATGTGCCTGATAATGTTATGCCACGGATGTTGTCCTACCATCCGTCAGAGCAGATTATTGGTGACCTACAAAGTGGTGTCAAAACCCGACATCAAATAGACCGAGCTCTTACATGTTTCTATTCATCTATTGCTGATATGCAGAAAGAAGTCTCATTAAAATGTTTTATTTCGCAGATAGAGCCCAAAACCTACAAAGAGGCATTGACCGAGGATAGCTGGGTGAATGCAATGTAGGAGGAGCTGCAACAGTTCGAAAAGCTGGGCGTCTGGAGACTTGTTGATCTGCCTAAGAATCAAAAGCTAATCAAGACGAAATGGGTTTTTAAGTGCAAACGTGATGACAGAGGTGTTGTGGTGAGAAACAAAGCGCGACTTGTGGTTCAAGGCTTCAGTCAACAGGAAGGAATAGATTATGATGAAGTTTACGCACCGGTTTCCAGACTTGAGGCAATTCGGATTTTTTTAGCCTTTGCGTCATGGAAAGATTTTAAAGTATATCAACTTGACGTCAAATCTGCCTTCCTTTACGGACAAATCAGAGAAGAAGTGTATGTGGGACAACCTCCGGGGTTCACAGACCCACTGCACAAAAACAAGGTGTATCTACTGGACAAAGCGTTGTACGGACTTCACCAGGCCCCGGGAGCCTGGTACGAGACGCTTTCTCAATACTTGTTGGACAACGGGTTCACAAGAGGCACAGTAGACAACACTTTGTTCACCAGGGAAGAAGCAGGCCACTTGTTGATCGTGCAGATATATGTTGACGATATCATTTTTGGATCCACCAACGACGACCTGTGCAAAGAATTTGAAAAGGTGATGAAGAAAAAGTTTGAGATGAGCTCAATGGGGGAGATGAAGTTCTTCCTCGGGCTGCAGGTAGAGCAAATGCCCGATGGAATCTTCATTCACCAAACGAAATACGTGAAGGACGTGCTTGACAAGTTCGACATGACAGATTGCAGTCCTGCATCCACCCCCCTCGCGCAGAATCATGGAATTTGTCCAGACGAGAATGGTGTGAAGATGGACGAGACATTGTACCGATCTATCATTGGCTCTCTGATGTATCTCACGGCTTCCCGTCCAGACATCATGTACCCGACGTGCCTCTGCACCAGATATCAGTCAAATTCAAAGCAGTCACACCTGACCATAGTGAAACGTATCTTACGGTATTTGAAAGGCTGCCCAAGCATCGGCTTGTGGTATCCTCGATCGGGTGACTTTACTTTATCTGGTTTTGCTGATTCTGATTTTAGGAGCTGCAAGCAAAACGCAAAGTCCACCACTGTTGGGTGTCAGTTCTTCGGAACTCGACTCGTCACCTGGCAGTGTAAGAAACAAACCGCAGTAGCGCTCTCTACATGCGAGGCTGAATACGTTTCAGCCTCCAGCTGTTGTTCGCAGATCCTTTGGATCCAACAGCAGATGCGAGACTTCGGTTTGCAGTTCTTAGATACTCCTATCTACGTGGACAATGAAGCAGCTATTAACATTACTAAAAATCCGGTTCACCATTCAAAAACAAACACATTGAGATCCGTCACCACTTTATCCGTGATTGTCACGAGATAAAGTTAATTCGGATTGAACACTTGCACACCGATGATCAGAAAGCGGATTTCTATACTAAACCATTTGACAAAAAGAGATTTTATTATCTTTTGAAATTAAACGGGATGAAAAATCTGCAATCTGGGATGGTTATTGAATGTGAAGCCGAGTTGGGCGGCGATCTGACGTGAACCTTTGTCGTGTTGTCAATTTTGTTTGTACAGTTTGTTTTCTGATTTTCGATAAAAACAAAAACATAAAAATATGTTTTTCTTTTTAGGGGGAGAAAGTTTGTAGAAAATTACAAAAACATGATAAAAACTACAAAAACCAAAAACATTTGAAAAAGTAAAAATGAGTTTGTGTATAAAAGGGAAATGATAGTACATCAGCTAGACAGTGCAGTACGCTAAAGAATTGTAAAGTATAAACGTGTTAAGCAGTCTTGTAGATGATATGCCGATAGGTTTTTACACATTTAGTAGATTTGTTCGGGATATAAACATAAATTTCACTTGCTTTTATGCGGGGAACATCTCTCGGATATATGGGTAACCACCGAAATCTTGTTTGAAAGGTCCCTCTTTCTGAGATACTAGGTCTTTATGCTTAGTGATATCTGGGGTATTATCCCGGGACTTCTGATAATGCGAAAGCAATGGCCTAGTCCCCGGAGAATACTTTACTGCATGCTTGAAATATAGCGCCGCCCTCAGCAGAAATAGACAATAAAATTGCTAACTCAATGCTGTTGTAGAAAAGATCCTCTAAAGGGGACCCACCAAAGTCGAAGAAGTCGTCATCTCTCTACTGAACGGAAGTTCTGACCTGAGCTCTCACGACCTTCGCATCTAACCCTCTACAGATATTATCTAGGTATACTCACCTGTAAGACTGAATATTGGGATCTGGATACGGGAGTATATTCTGAGGTGGGACACATATGAAAGTTAAGCCTTAAAACATTAAATCCGTATCCTGAACAGATTGAACTTTGTATGAAAATTTAAAGTGGACCAGTATATCGACAATCATTACAAATTGTTTAATGCTTATAATGATATTAAAGCTTAACGGTACTTGTATCTTGTCGGCAGCTGATATGATCTCTTAACACGCTCGAAAAAAGATTGTGTGTACAGTTTATTGCTTCTCATATTCAAAATTCAAAAAGATTTTATTTTTTTCTATCTTATTTTAGACAACAGATGTTGGGGATTGAATGATCAAAGTCTTATGTGCTAAACATGTCGGATCTTGAGGATTGGGAAAGCAGTTGATTGTGAAAATGATCGGTAATTGATTCAATGTACAAAAGTTCATTAATTTGAACTTGATTTCATTTCAGAAATTCAGCATCTTCATAAGTTTGGTCAGCCAAGGTCATTAATTTGGATTTGGCAGGCTAAACGGTTGACCAAGGTCATTAACTTGGACTTGGTTAACTGGGTGTGTCGGTAAAAATTAAAAGGTTTAAAATTTGATTGTAAAGTGTTAGGTTTAGTTGATTGGATTCTTTATATAGTCAAATCTTTATAGGATTGTGATAGAACCAGATCATCAATTCTGGACATTTAAAATGTTTATTCTTATAAATGTTTGAGGTTTGCAGGTGAAAGTTCCAGATTAAGATCCCGATAGCAGAGTCTTAGGGGGAGTCTGAAGACGAGCTTGATGCAAAAGGAAGCTTGTTGCTGGTAATCCCGGTGTCGATTCCAAAAGCACAGAAGATTGATGAAAGGGGGAGCCTGCGAAAGAGAAAGAGAAGCTTAGGAAGCTGCTGAAGAAGCCTAAGTCTAAAGAAGGAAAATTCAAGTCCCTGTAAAGTTTGAAGACCAAGACTGAAGACTCCGGCTGTATCCAAGGGGGAGTTTGTTGGTGCACGAATGTCTAAAGCCTGCGTCTTAGTCTTAGTTGATCAATGTATAGGGTCTAGATGTGTAAATTATGTAATGTATAGGGGGTTGAAGTGTAAATGTTTGATTTTCATGTCATGATTTCGCTAATGTGAACATGTGTCATATGAGCGAAATCCCATCAAGATGATTTCGCTCATATGGACATGTCATATAAGCGAAACCCTCACCCCTATAAATAGTAGTGTTGTTTTCTCATTTTGCACGTTCATGTCTCCCGTGTAGCCGAACTGCTGCTCGTGTATTTTGTGAAAGATTAATGAGAAAACTGTTTTAAAGTGATCTACTTCTGTTTCTACTCCATTTCTGCTTTGATTCATGCCGATTTTGTATTTCCGCTGCATTTTCGGTAGTATCTAGCTCTGATTGACTCACACGACTGTCAATAACGGTCCTACAGTTGGATTGCAACTAAGAAATCGTTTTATTGGTGTTAGGAACCAATATCGAGTATGGCAAACTCAGATAAGACAGCCGTTAATCGTGTTATGAATAATGCGACACATGCCAATGATGCTACAATTGTGAGCCTTAGAATTTCCGAAGATGTTCTTCTAACTATGATAGACGCAGCCGTTGGAAAGGCTGTGAAGAAGGCTGTGAAAAAGTTCAAGGAGCCAAATGCTACTTGCCCTAAATCTCATCCAGGACCACACTTCCTTACTCACAAGAAGGATCTCGTTTGTGCCTCTAATGCAAAGGATGAACTAAGAAGGAAAAGGGAGGAAGATAACTCCCAGGATTCTAAGAAAAAGAACAAACAAAAGTCCAACTAGAAATCGGTATGCAAGACTTGCAAGAAGCGCCATTACGGGAAATGTAGATTTGAGCCTCAGTCTGTACATTGTGGGATCTGCAAGTCTAAGAGACATAAAACGTTGGACTGCAAGGACATGAAGAATGCAGTCTGCTTCGGCTGTAATGAGAAAGGCCACATCAAGACTACGTGCCCCAAATCTGTCAAAGGAAAAACGGCTAAGGATAGAAAGCCTAAGAATGATAGCGCTTAAACTCTCCTAAAGAGTGTCAGGAGTAGTCCATATCAATAATAACGTTGGGTACGTTCTTTAAGTATCAATGCTAAGAATTCTGTTTTAATTCGGATACCAATAAATCCTTCATAAATTGTAAGTATATTAGACTTTGAAAAATCTATCATAAGAACCCTAGATATTAAGTGTAAGGTAAAACTTACAGACGAAAATCATAGGAACCATTTCTTCTGTTTCTGTCAGAAATCTTCAGTCATAAAATTCTAATGTACCCTCTCTCCAGATAAAGTACATTCGCGTGTAATTGATATCTCTTTGATCCCTATTGATTACGAATACCAAATGGTATGACAAAACCGCCGTATGAGAATTGATGTATCTTAATAAGTTCCATAGATACGAATACCAAATGGTATGACAAAACCGCCGTATGAGAATTGATGTATCTTAATAAGTTCCATAGATTGCTTCCATACCTGATCAGTATGGAGGTTTAATGCATGGTACCACAAAGATATTCCAATGGTCATACGGTATTAAAGTCAGCTAATGGTATTCAAAGAAGATATCTAGAAAATAGAATTTTCCAAATAAATGTTTCCTGGTAAAGGAATCTATGGACTCATAGCATAAATGTGACACTTATTTGACGCAAGCAATGGTGGATGAATTGGAGCCTGAGATATGGAAAATCTCTGTAACCTCCTTGTACCTTGATTTTCTCCTGAGGTTACCTTGTTTACCTTCTGAGAAGCAAGTAGAGTTAAGATTTATATCCCATTTAGGGCTGCATTATTATGAAATCTCCAAGACAGCTTGTACCATTATTGGAAGAATCTAAGACCCTGATTAAGTAAGTTTTAAGATATAGATTCATAAAGCCCAACTCAATATCCTGAGAATGCGGTATAGTTAATTATGAAAGACGGTTCATTTTGCTTATGCATTGTTTACCGCAACCCTAATTAGGCAACGATTAAGAATCGCCATCAGCTGCCCAGGATAGTCGCTTTGTTCGACTAATTGTAAGGATTAGCTACTCCTTAAGATTAGTTTTGAGCAATGGTTGGAATAACCATCTCACCTTAAGATAAGCTTTTCTATAATAGTTGTTATATAAGTATCAAGGTTGCCCCTTTGGAGACCTTGTATAGATAAAATATCAAAACATCCGTTGGATGAATGAGACTTCGGGAAATCCACTTATCAGGATCTGAAAGTTGCCTTGGAAACAACGAATATGATCATTCAAATTCATAATCATCTATAAGATGCCAGTATTCGGCAGAAAATCAAGGATTAATGAAAATAGCAAACCTCCAAAATTCTTGTTAAGGAATATGGTTCAACAAAAGATATCACCTAGGAAGGGTGTGCCAAAATTTGTTAAATTATCAGGCTAGTTAAGCTCTGAATATATAGAATCATTCGAAGGAAATCGAATGTACCATGATCAAGTAGCTTATAAGCCAAAACCTATTTAAGGAGCTTGGCGGAGCTCGCAATACATTGCACACTAGTGACTGAAGGGTGTGTTTCGCCAATAAGTCAAGAAACACTATCACATAATGATATGCAGATTTATGATATGATGAGCAACCTGTGTCGATTAAGGATCGACAGGATTAGAAGCCCCAAAAGGATACATGTACCCATTATAAAGGTTAACTGGGGAGCTTGGAAAAGCTCCAGATATACTATACAGATTAAGCCCAATATAAGACAGAAGGTACTTCCCTTACTTTCGCAAATCTCGAGGTCGAGATTTCTTTTAAGGGGGTGAGGATGTAACACCTCGAAAAATTCGTGTTCAATAAAATAACTACACGTGTCATACAAGACAAAAGTGTTAGAAACCCGGATCTAGTCAAAGATGTATGGTAGGATTTAAAGCGTCGACATGTTAACTAAACACCTCTGAACGACCTAATTATAAATCCCAAGACCCTAATATATATTATAAACATCTGGTATACTCAAATCCGGTAAATGCTAACAATGATTGATTCGAATTTCACAAGAATGGGATCCTATGAGGATGTGCACGACAACCTTCACTTACGGCACTTTCAAAATGATCCAAGAAAACTTTATATCATATCAAGGTGGTGTAAACTGTACATGACCCAAACACGAGGCCCCATACTGAAAATAATGGCCCAAAATCGTAATACATGAGTTTGCCTGTTCGGAGCTTGAAAGGGCAAAAACTTTTGCCCTGATAAAGAGCTTACGGACCGTAAGGGTCAAGCCTTACGGTCCGTAAGGAGTCCCCAGATGCAGAAACTCGGACAACAGCCTGTTTAAACGTTGTAACCGACTTAAGAAGATATTTTCACATCCATGGGTGACCCCTAACAGTTCCTAGGCCTTAGGGACACATGTTGATGATCAGGGAACAAGGGTATCATGATTTGTCATGATCATAATGGATCAAAATCACTATAAAAGGCCATTCATGTTGCAACTTTGTGATCATTCCTTCCATCTGCAATTGTGGAGCTTCCTGGAGCATAAGAGCAGACCCAAGTCATCTCTAATTGTGCATTAGACTTTGGTAAGTACCCTTGACCTTCCTTAATTGAGTTTTACTTAGTTGTTAGCTTAAAAGTCAAACCGTCGTAATTAACGGTTGACTTAGTGATTAATCATTAATGGTCCAGTGATTAGTCAGATTGAAGGTAGTTATAAGTTGGTAATTATGTGGGCAATAAACCCTTAAAAGGGCACCCTCTCATTCCTACTCTAACTAGACCATTTGTCGGGTCAAAGTTGATTAGAAAAAGTCAACAGAATGCTAATCTTCGAATTAACGCATAATTTGCAAAGCAGAAGGTGTGTAACCTATTTTACCACTCATATAACTTAGTAATAAATCTAAGAACATGTCTAAACATGTTCGACCCGACAATTTTCTGTTTAGACCCGGTTCGGAACTGAAAGTCGCAAAACTTTGACTTTTGCTTTGACTTCAGTTCTGACCCGATTTAGTATGAGTTAGAAATTCCTTAGGACTTCATTAGAACCAGGTTACATGTTAGTATAACCCTCTGCAGTTGGTTCATTGATTGACCGATTCGTTTACACGTTTCCGTTAATTGCCTAATGTTGACCAATATGCCCTTTTGACTATAAAACGAGAATTTTGAAAATGTGAGAGGACAATAATCTTTGTTACTGATTTATAAACATGTCTCTAAATTTTCACATCAGTTGGAGGTCTAGATTTGGAGTTATGCTCATTAGCGTAATTAGAACGCCTTTTAGTAATTAAACAGCGTCATTAGCATAAAGCCTATCTAAACCCAATTTTTGACACCAAACCTTTTACCCACTGATGTAATATAATATTTTAGAATTTTTAAAGATTTTTAATTATTTTTAACCTGCTCATAACCTAAGGTTATGGCGTTGATTCGGTAAATACCGATTATACCCTTTTTATTTATAAAATGAGTTCTACATAGTATTTTGACACCAATCCAATTTCTACTGATTTTATATAATAAATAAAGTATTTTGAACTTTATAACCTGATCAGAAAACTCAGATTTCCTGTATAACCCGGAAATCGCTTAAAACAACTTTTTACGCGTATTAAACGCCTAGTATGGGTTTAAAACCATTTTTGTCATATAAGACCTATTACCAACTGATATGACCTAATAAAATAAGTTATTTTACTGATGTATTCAGACCCCAATCTCAGAATTTCAATTAACCTCTTTTATAATCTTTAAAATGACCAAAATACCCCTACGAGGCTTATAATGAGATTAAACTCGTTTTGGGCATAATGGAAGGTATCCTATTGATATCACAACATATTTAAGGCATATTAACTTAGGAAACCTGTATATGACTTTTTTGGTTACTCGTTACGCACTTGTCGCGTTCGGATCGGCTTATGTGACTAGTTTGCATATATTAGCCGAAACAGGTCAAACCATATCTTTTTGGTCTCAAAATCCAGAATGTGTTTAAGTTACCCATATTAAACAAGCATACAAGCTTGTCGGGTCAAAACCACATTCTAATCCGGTCTTCGCTTTATCATGCGTTTGAACCGTATCTTTCTTTTGAAAACTAACCGGTCTAAGTCAAGGCTTAATTAAAGACCCGTTAGGATTCTAATAGGTTATTAAAAACCTTTGTTCCAGATTAGGAGCCCAGTAAAAGCTATCTGTACTTGCTGATTTGATATACGGCTGTGATTAAATTTATATTTAGCTCAGGTAAATACTCTTAACTTATTTTCCCTATATGGGCTTGGGATACGGTATTATAATAATACCGCTTGGTCGGGTATTGAATGTTTAATCGTATTGTGGTTAAATTATTGAGGTAACCCGCTTTAATCTGTATTGTTTAAAACAAAAGCCTTTAGGGGTTAATGACCATGTCCCGGATATCCTTGACATCATTGTATTATAAAATGGCCACGTCTTAAGCACGGGGTGTAGGCATACACCTGATAGTCGCTTAAGGGAAACGGTATCTCACTCTCTTGTGGGCTTATACTTGTGGCGTGTCTGTTAATCTTGACTCGGTTTCTACATCGGGCCCTGAACGTACAACGAACATGTAAATCTGTATACAAGATTATAATATAATTGTCCCAAGTTATAAAAGATATGTTGTGCCTTGTGCATCCAAATCAATTTTCTTAAACTCTTTTAAAATGAGTCGGTTAATTGTATTTACCAGTGTAAACTGACGCATTTTCCAAAAAGGTTAAGTGACAGGTACTGAACGTAATTGGCTGGAAGCTCAGGGCGTTAATAAGGAATCTTGCAAGTTCTAGGCGTCTAAAGTCTGTTGAACAGTTTTTCCTTTTACTTGATCCGCCTGTGGATCCTTTACTTTCCGTTGTAATACTTGATATTACTTTATATTCGGATTGTAATATATTTATCTTTTGCTTCCGCTGTGCATTTAAATTTTGTGTTGTTTGACTATGATGATATCAACTACGTCACGATACTCCCCACCGGGCCCACCGGTAATACGTGGAAATATCGGGGTGTGACAGCCATCTGACCCATCGTTCCACCGCCTTACTTCTCTCTCACACTATAAATACCCACCTGTCACATCACTGTTCACTGATGTGACAGCTCTATCCGACCCAACTCGCTCCCAGTTCCTCTCACGCACTTTTCACTCAATCCAAGGCTATTCCATAAGTATTTTATCCTAAATCTTGTACTTCCATCATCAATACACACATCTTCATCATCTTCTCCATCAAAATCACCGATTTTCACCATGCAATCACCTGATTTGGACTACTTGAAGGTGACGTCATCTTGGTTTCTTATGCAAACTGTGGTGTGACATCATCCCGTCAAAGTTGGTCTAGATCTAAGGGATTTCTATACTATTTTACATAAATCTCAACCAGATTTCAACGTTATTCAAAGGATTTCATACTTTTCTCCAATTATCTTCAATTTTCATTCAAAACGATGGAATCTAGATTCATTCAGGTTATCTAATCACTCTCTAGTTGAGATGCCGGTCTGAAAACGCATTTCCACCGGAGAGACAACCGATTCACAGGTAGAACATGAAACTTCACCAAAAGAACAGTGAGTACAATCGAACGGGGTGATTCCCAACCGATCGGCTGAGCTGGACTTGGTGTGGGTTTCTGTTGTTTGACACATTGTGACACCCCAGGAAAACCAGTAAATCATGCAATCTAACTAGCTTCCTTAGTAACTACGTGCTAAATTTCGGGACGAAATTTCTTTCAAGTTGGGGATGATGTGACAACCCGAACTTCCGAGGTTAGTCTTGTAAATCTGATTCCTCGTTGTTTCTCGTTCACATTCTTGCTACGGTTAATTATTAAACGCAAACGTGTCGGGTTATGCTCGAGTGTATTATTGGGCCACATCTTAGTGTTACTTGTACGAGCGGGCCGCACCCTAAACCCTTGTAACCCAATAAAAACTAATTAGACTAAATACAAGCCCATTATGATAACAACTTTACTATATTATTATGTATTATGATAACAACTAATTGTATGGGCTTAAGCCCATTGTTAGGGATTATTACTATGTATACGTAACTTTTGTGGTGTTACTCAAAATATTGCAAAACCCTACTTTTCCCAAATGTGCGTGCGGCAGACGACCCCCCCCATCCATCGAGGCAATCTCATACTTTCGAGACACCATCTTATCTAGTCGAGCCCACTGATTTGTAAGTCCGTATTCCTATTATTTGATAATAGTGTGATTCTTGTTTATGTGCGAGTTAAGTAGCAAAAGTGTAGATATGTAATGTGATTGATTGGTAGCGATTCAATTGAACATGATATATATACGTGTGATAATAAGATTTATGGTGACTAGTTGTGGTTATGTGATCTGTTAATTGAGCCATGATGTGTTTGTTATGAAGGTTAGTGATAATCTTGAAATAATATTAGATGTTGATAATTATAATGACGATGATGGATGTTCCTCTTTATTGATGAATTGGCTGATTTGCAAAACTCAAAGTAGTTTGTATACTATTCGAACTCACTGTTTGCACATGGTCCAATCAAAGTTGCCCACTAAAATTCACAATATGCACATAACCGATTCTAAGTATATTAGTAGCCTTTATGGTCCAATATAATTGAAGGAAAGTGGGCTATTGAAATTGATAACTTTGAATTAACAGTGGTGGCCCATGTGATGTCACACCCTGACTTTTGCGGAAGCGTGATTATGGTGTGACTTACTTGTTATCATTGCATTCAACCATATCAAACAACTATATGATAAAACCAAAGATTTGTCATCCATAAAATGAGTTAAAAACATAATAACATTGTCTAAAACATAGACTTCAAATTTAAGTTTTACAAACCATATAAATTGTGTAAAGGTTCGCTAAGGACTCTTCAAAAGATATTAGTTGTAATCAAAGTTTGGAAGACATGTCTCGTCCAGGATTAAGACACGCTGGCCAAACCCAAAGACCATGGATGACATCTTTATACTTAACCTGACTTGAAACTCCAACGCCCGCCAGATCCATACTTAATTTCCTGAAATACATGTAGTTTGAAAAACATCAACAAAAGTTGAGCGAGTTCATGTGTATGTGAGTCTGTATAAATCGTTAATGTGTATCTGTATAAGTCGTTTAAATGTGTCTGTATAAATGTATGTCCTTGGTATGTAGCAATAAGGAAAAAGGAGATCAATTAATGTGTAGCTAATACATTAATAAGTGACATGGCCTAGGAAGCACTCAAACCTGTAACGCGTATTTCATACCGGTCCTTCTGGCGGAACGACATAGTCACCACATGCTGCCACATGCTGGCCCATGTGTGGGGCTCGCAACACCCAATAGATCTATCACTCATGCCTCTCGGTCCTTATACAAGGATTAATGGTCTTACGATAATAGCCTATCCATTCACGCGATCTAACTGTAAATTCCTTAGCTAATCATACCATGTATAAAAGTGTCTGTAAATGTCTGTAAATGTCTGTAAATGTCTGTAATAATTGTAACATGTATTTCACCCCCGAAGTATAAAACTGAAAATAGTTAAGAGAAAAGGGGGACATGAACTCACTGTAGTGCGTCTTGTACCGAATCTCAAACTCTGTCTGCTACACGACAACCTACACGTACTAATGTCTATTAGACGAACGGGCCGTGATTTGGCTTAGAGTTTAATGTTTAGAGTTGCGTTACTTATATTGATTGGCGTGATATTTATTTGTTCGTTCATTGTTCCAGTAAATTCTAGTCTTAGAAAGCAAATATTTACTAAGTGTTATAATTTTCGGAAAATTTCGCCATAGCCTCCTCTGTAAATAGAGGTGTCCATGTCACACCCCGACCACGTAGAACATACAAAACGTGGCGGAAAGATCGGGGAGTGTTGTAACAGAATTAATTGTTTCAAATCCATGGCAATTGAAGTTTCGTTTTATTGATTAAAAGTGTTACAATGTCTTAACAAACAAGAAATACAACATAATTAATTAGTCTTGCATCTTTTATTGTCACTAAAGCCCAAGTCTGCCTATATGTATCTTGATCATCTTACGCAACAGTTCCTGAAAAACACATGTGAAAATAGGTACGTCAGCATAAAAATGCCTGTGAGATACATAGGTTTTGTGAAAATAGGTTCCATGACTTATGTTTGAGAAAATGTTTAGTCATGAACCTTGTAATTTGCTTTGTTTTGTAAATCATTTGAAAAACAATGAGTTCAGATGATATGTATAAAATAAGTGAATAATGTATGGTTAAATGAATAACCATAGTAAAATGGGTATGTATAAGATAAGTTGTTTGTAAAACAATGTCTTGTGAAAAGTATGTTATTTGTATAAAATGTTCTATGTCTCAAACTGAAATGATTCAAATAACGCTACGATATGTAATACCATACAAACACTTATATATAGGAAGTACCAGCGGCGTATCCACCATGCTTGTATTATATTACACACACATCGTTACTTAATCACTTAATCAAACCAAACCAACCAATGTAAGAAGTCTATATTTAAATCAATTGTCAAATGTATTGCGTAATATGTCAAAGTGTTCATGTCAAGATGTAAATCATATCAAAATGTCTATGTCAAATATCCATGTCAAACGTCTATGTCAAGATGTCATGTATGGCAAGTGAAATGTCTCAACTAAACCATATGCACAAAAACAAAGTATTGAAGTAAATCTTGGTTTAAATCAAAGTTATGTTTTGTGGGAAATGCATGATCAAATGTCAATCATGTTAAAATGTCTATGCCGAAATGTCTATGTCAAATGTCTATGTCAAAATGTCATGTAAAACGATGTACTAAGTAATGCACACAATTGGGCACACCTAGCATGAAATGTCATAAAATCATGTACTATAATGTACTAACGAACATAGCAGTATATGATGTTAAAACAGGAAAGCATGAAAGTAACAAGTAGGCACATGTGTTCCACCCCAAAACAGTTTGGAAAACAGTAAAAGAGGGGTCTATGTACTCACCTGAGATTGCTCAGTAGTCCTTGAGTAACAACTAAACAATGCTAGAGATCGCGGATATCAAACGGCACCTAGTATAGGTAGCTACATTAATAAACCGGACCTAAATCGGAAGATCGGGTAGCATTAGGGTTTGTAAACCAAACGAGTGTAGAGACTCGTGTCATTTGGTTTAACAAAGCCTACATACTAAATGAAACTTAACCTAAGTGTCTACGACCCATTACGACCCGTTTAGGTAGCTTATGCTACTTTAACGCGTCGTTCGCGTGAAACGCGTTCGGACCGCCTAACTAGTCCTATGACAAGTGTTATATGCCTTAAACATGTTACATAATCAGTTATGTGACAAAGGTTTAGGTTACATATGCTTAATTACCAATTATACATGAAAAGGGTATTCTGGTAATTTACCTAAGGCATATAAACTTCCTATCATACAACTACTTAAACGATGTGACCATAGGGTATAACCTCGGAAGGTTATGCCCTATACTAGGGTCACCTAATGTATTTGGTTGGATCCTAATGATCGACCAAACTGGGTCGGGTTCGAAGGTATAGGCGATTTATCAGATCGCCTACCCTACAACCCTAGACAACGTGGTAATCAGTGGGCATAGTCCCAAGGGACTATGACCAACGTGATTACACTCACGTTGCGAAGTTCAACGAACTTCGCATTGACCATTACTGGTCAACGCTGAAAGTCAAACAAAGTTTGACTTTCTGACTCGAAAAGCAATAAAATAAGGAAAAGAACGAAAGAATACTTACGAAGGGTCCCCGAATGCTAAACTCGATTCAAAAATCTCAGGTATGAAACAAATGTTTCAACTTAGAGTTTCTCAAATCAAGTTTCTAGTGATTTTAGCAATGGGGGGTATGGGGTATTTATAGGAATACCCGAACCGTTAAGATCGTTTCATGGAAAACGTGCCTTAATCCCATCCGTACATGTGTTGCAAAGTTATGGTGTTTAGGTGTTTAAATTCCATCCATACATGTGTTGCAAAGTTATGGTGTTTAGGTGTTTAAATTCCATCCATACATGTGTTGCAAAGTTATGGTACCAAAATTCCATCCTTATCCGCTGACTAAGCAAGTTTAGAATGTGTGGTTGTGAATTAAACAACGGCTAATACATCGAATCTGGTCCCGAATGCGAAAAACGAACCAAATGACGCGACGAATGGATTTTTCTTATGGCGAACACTAAAATAAAATATTTTAGTGCTTACATAAATTTTTGGATGTCCGGATGTATTCAGAACGTAAGTTATGCGCGAAAATGCAAACTTGTGCACTTTTTGACACTTTTAGTCCCTGAATGACCCAAAAGTTTATTTTAGCACACCGAACCCCTCAAAGCCTATTTCTAAGCTATGTAAAGGATATTTATGGTATGTTTAACTTATGGTCATGTTTCGGAAGGTCTGTTACAGTTCAAATTGGCATACTTTCGCAGTTTGTCAACTTTAGTCCCTGTAAGCGATTAAACTTGATTTCACCACACCAAACCTTCCAAAACTTATATATAAGTTATGTAAAGGTTATTCAAGGTATGTTAAGCCTATTTCATTATTCCGGAGTGTTCGTTGGATTAAACTGGTTATATTTACGCATTAGTGCGCGTATAACCTTCCAGAAAGCGATTTAGAGTTTGAAATCGAACAAGAGTTGATATGTGCAAAAGATACACATATTTATACAAGTCCAAAGTATGAAATACAATATTTCATTGGTTTGGCATTTGTTTGATGGTTGAAATGACACAGGTGTTACAGTCTCCCCTACTTTAGGAAATTTCGTCCCGAAATTAATTCGTAGGAGTCTATTTGTGACTTTGTGTTAAATAACCATCAAAGATGAACAAGACGTAATCCTGTAATTTCTCTTTAACGAACATTTTTCAGAAATGAAAAATGAACAGAGTTATTTTCAACAGGCATTCTTTAGAAACAAAAATGAACAGAATAGTCATTTTCCACAACATCTTCAGAAACAAAAATGAACAGAATAGTCATTGTACATCTTCAGAAACAAAAATGAACAGAATAGTCATTTTACATCTTCAGAAACAAAAATGAACGGAATAGTCATTTTCCACAACATCTTCAGAAACAAAAATGAACAGAATAGTCATTTTACATCTTCAGAAACAAAAATGAACGGAATAGTCATTTTACATCTTCAGAAACAAAAATGAACGGAATAGTCATTTTACATCTTCAGAAACAAAAATGAACGGAATAGTCATTTTACATCTTCAGAAACAAAAATGAACGGAATAGTCATTTTACATCTTTAGAAACAAAAATGAACGGAATAGTCTCTAGACACATGACAAAATTTGCTGTGGTTTCCGTGCACTGAATTTCATAATTATGTATGCATCCATAATTACGCAATTCCTTGCATAGTCCGCACAATTTGTCTGAAATGTGAAGGGGAGGAAAAATCAAACCTGATGATGAGTGTGACTAAACTACCATAGGGTCCTTTTAATTAGATCGACAAAGGATCCTTTTAAATTAGGCCACCAAGGAGTCCTTTCAGCTATATCATCACATGATATTCCTAACCAGATTTTTGGATCAATCTGTTTACCTAGACCTCTCAGGGTCTAATTATGGAATGGTACAATATAATCCAAGGGTCTTTACTATTACGTACGAGCCCGTTGAGGATTTAATATAGCACCCAAAGATATGGAAGATTTTACGAGGATTTGGATGACAAGAATTTGGATCACACAATAACCTAAAAGGGAACACATAAGCACATAATCACATAATTGTTTAACTTGGTTATTAATTTGTTATCTTTGGACGCGGATACTTAAAGTACACCAGGAATCCAATCCGTGGATTCCATGCGGCACTTAAATCATTAGAATCTAACTATGAAGATAGGAAGATCTAAATAAGAATTCGGCTTTGTCCTTATTGAATGGTAATGTTCGTATTAAGGCATACGAATAATTCAATTAAGGGCTCCGATTTGAGTGATATTCATCCACAAGGATCTGATTATGAGGATAGAAAGATCCTTTATGGATTTTGAAATTTGTGTAACGAGAGGTGCTTCGACACCTTGCACTAGGCGTGCTTAAGTCGATACACAAGGTAGAAAGTTCATGAGGTTCAGGCGCTAGATATGCCAGGGCGACATATGAAGCAGAACTTGAAGGTTAAGCAGCAACAGGGTTTGCTACTGCCTTGCTTTAAACAGCAAAGCGACACATGTTATCCAAATGTCTCCATCGTCCACCGGGGGTACATTTGTAACATGGTATTTGATTTAGATGATGACGGTTTCACTGACTTCTCCAAGGAGCGGTTCCCTTGCACGGCTTCATTCCTGAGCTGACTCATGGTGATAGCTAAATCAACGGTCTTCTGGAGTACTACGCCTATTTGTTGGGCAATTGTAGCACCTGGTCCGGACACTCGAGTCTTGTTGCGATGAAGAGACACCATGAAGAACATAGGAGATATGGGAGGGAACAAGGGAAATGAAAACAGAATAACAATGCATAAAATTGTGATCATTTGTTTGTTACTTAAGGCAAACAAATGAGACGGTGACTAATCAAAGTAAATAGGTCAAAAATAATGTATCGCGAAGACATGCTCGCCTATAAGTGAACACTCATCCCAAGAATTCCCAGGTAAGCACAACTGGTCTCGCGTCTGGTTGAGATGTATACGAAGTGCTTGCCTAGACAGAAAACTCAGAATACAGGCATTCACCCTTCCAGTTTGCACGTGTTCACATTATTTAAAACCCAAAACCTTGACGAGATTTTGAAACTCAAAGGGATTCAAAACCTTACAATAGAGGGTTCAAAACCTTGTAATCAATCATCCTAAAACAGATGATTAGTTTTCAAAGCGGTTTTGAAATTTATGTTCTTGTTGTGGTCGTCGCCTAAGGATAGGTGACGGTATTGTTTTATGACTAAACGCAAGTAAACTCGCGTTAGGGTCCTAAGAAGGTTATAGACTACGTCAAAGCATTACTAATAACCTAATTCCCTATAACCATTGGCTCTGATACCATCTTTTCTGTCACACCCCGACCACGTAGAACATACAAAACGTGGCGGAAACATCGGGGAGTGTTGTAACAGAATTAATTGTTTCAAATCCATGGCAATTGAAGTTTCGTTTTATTGATTAAAAGTGTTACAATGTCTTAACAAACAAGAAATACAACATAATTAACTAGTCTTGCATCTTTTATTGTCACTAAAGCCCAAGTCTGCCTATATGTATCTTGATCATCTTATGCAACAGTTCCTGAAAAACACATGTGAAAATAGGTACGTCAGCATAAAAATGCCTGTGAGATACATAGGTTTTGTGAAAATAGGTTCCATGACTTATGTTTGAGAAAATGTTTAGTCATGAACCTTGTAATTTGCTTTGTTTTGTAAATCATTTGAAAAACAATGAGTTCAGATGATATGTATAAAATAAGTGAATAATGTATGGTTAAATGAATAACCATAGTAAAATGGGTATGTATAAGATAAGTTGTTTGTAAAACAATGTCTTGTGAAAAGTATGGTATTTGTATAAAATGTTCTATGTCTCAAACTGAAATGATTCAAATAACGCTACGATATGTAATACCATACAAACACTTATATATAGGAAGTACCAGCGGCGTATCCACCATGCTTGTATTATATTACACACGCATCGTTACTTAATCACTTAATAAAACCAAACCAACCAATGTAAGAAGTCTATATTTAAATCAATTGTCAAATGTATTGCGTAATATGTCAAAGTGTTCATGTCAAGATGTAAATCATATCAAAATGTCTATGTCAAATATCCATGTCAAACGTCTATGTCAAGATGTCATGTATGGCAAGTGAAATGTCTCAACTAAACCATATGCACAAAAACAAAGTATTGAAGTAAATCTTGGTTTAAATCAAAGTTATGTTTTGTGGGAAATGCATGATCAAATGTCAATCATGTTAAAATGTCTATGCCGAAATGTCTATGTCAAATGTCTATGTCAAAATGTCATGTAAAACGATGTACTAAGTAATGCACACAATTGGGCACACCTAGCATGAAATGTCATAAAATCATGTACTATAATGTACTAACGAACATAGCAGTATATGATGTTAAAACAGGAAAGCATGAAAGTAACAAGTAGGCACATGTGTTCCACCCCAAAATAGTTTGGAAAACAGTAAAAGAGGGGTCTATGTACTCACCTGAGATTGCTCAGTAGTCCTTGAGTAACAACTAAACAATGCTAGAGATCGCGGATATCAAACGGCACCTAGTATAGGTAGCTACATTAATAAACCGGACCTAAATCGGAAGATCGGGTAGCATTAGGGTTTGTAAACCAAACGAGTGTAGAGACTCGTGTCATTTGGTTTAACAAAGCCTACATACTAAATGAAACTTAACCTAAGTGTCTACGACCCATTACGACCCGTTTAGGTAGCTTATGCTACTTTAACGCGTCGTTCGCGTGAAACGCGTTCGGACCGCCTAACTAGTCCTATGACAAGTGTTATATGCCTTAAACATGTTACATAATCAGTTATGTGACAAAGGTTTAGGTTACATATGCTTAATTACCAATTATACATGAAAAGGGTATTCTGGTAATTTACCTAAGGCATATAAACTTCCTATCATACAACTACTTAAACGATGTGACCATAGGGTATAACCTCGGAAGGTTATGCCCTATACTAGGGTCACCTAATGTATTTGGTCGGATCCTAATGATCGACCAAACTGGGTCGGGTTCGAAGGTATAGGCGATTTATCAGATCGCCTACCCTACGACCCTAGACAACGTGGTAATCAGTGGGCATAGTCCCAAGGGACTATGACCAACGTGATTACACTCACGTTGCGAAGTTCAAACGAACTTCGCATTGACCATTACTGGTCAACGCTGAAAGTCAAACAAAGTTTGACTTTCTGACTCGAAAAGCAATAAAATAAGGAAAAGAACGAAAGAATACTTACGAAGGGTCCCCGAATGCTAAACTCGATTCAAAAATCTCAGGTATGAAACAAATGTTTCAACTTAGAGTTTCTCAAATCAAGTTTCTAGTGATTTTAGCAATGGGGGGTATGGGGTATTTATAGGAATACCCAAACCGTTAAGATCGTTTCATGGAAAACGTGCCTTAATCCCATCCGTACATGTGTTGCAAAGTTATGGTGTTTAGGTGTTTAAATTCCATCCATACATGTGTTGCAAAGTTATGGTGTTTAGGTGTTTAAATTCCATCCATACATGTGTTGCAAAGTTATGGTACCAAAATTCCATCCTTATCCGCTGACTAAGCAAGTTTAGAATGTGTGGTTGTGAATTAAACAACGGCTAATACATCGAATCTGGTCCCGAATGCGAAAAACGAACCAAATGACGCGACGAATGGATTTTTCTTATGGCGAACACTAAAATAAAATATTTTAGTGCTTACATAAATTTTTGGATGTCCGGATGTATTCAGAACGTAAGTTATGCGCGAAAATGCAAACTTGTGCACTTTTTGACACTTTTAGTCCCTGAATGACCCAAAAGTTTATTTTAGCACACCGAACCCCTCAAAGCCTATTTCTAAGCTATGTAAAGGATATTTATGGTATGTTTAACTTATGGTCATGTTCCGGAAGGTCTGTTACAGTTCAAATTGGCATACTTTCGCAGTTTGTCAACTTTAGTCCCTGTAAGCGATTAAACTTGATTTCACCACACCAAACCTTCCAAAACTTATATATAAGTTATGTAAAGGTTATTCAAGGTATGTTAAGCCTATTTCATTATTCCGGAGTGTTCGTTGGATTAAACTGGTTATATTTACGCATTAGTGCGCGTATAACCTTCCAGAAAGCGATTTAGAGTTTGAAATCGAACAAGAGTTGATATGTGCAAAAGATACACATATTTATACAAGTCCAAAGTATGAAATACAATATTTCATTGGTTTGGCATTTGTTTGATGGTTGAAATGACACAGGTGTTACAGTCCATGCTTAAGAGCATATCATTTTCTTTTACAAATATCTCGTAGAGTGTTCCCACATAGCCAACCCGACAATCATTCATGCAATGCCCTATTTACGTCTTTTCAGCTTTATTAAACCAAACTGGACTGTTTTCGAGTATTTAAATAAAATAGTTAACCTATTCCAAAAATTCTCAAATTTTTACAGAATGTCATATATAATCCATAATTTATTGTGTAAAAATTTCGGGGACTAGTTCACTACCAATTTTACATAAAAATTCCTTTACCCGACTGCAATCAGATTTGTTACTTTCTGATTGCAGTTTTACAGAAAAATTCACTAAAAATCAATCGTAAGTCCGATCGACGAAATTCCAGTTGGGGGGTCACGGAAACAACAGTGACCATCTACAGTAAAAATTCCATGAGCTGATTCTGCTCAGGTTTCAAGTTTTGATTCTGATTAGAACACACTTTTTCAGCAGAAATATTTCAGCTTGAGCTGCTGTCTAAAAATAATTCTTTAAAAATAGTAACCGACCTCGAAAAATTACGATTCTAGTGCCATTTGTTCGGTTGTTAAAAATTACACAGTTTAGACTCCAGAAATTCAGTTTTTCGATTAAAAATGCTCCTGTTACATCCTGTTGAAGTTGGCTGGAAATTTCAATCAGCATGTTTATGTCAGGTTTAATGATTCTAAAAACATATCAACGAGTGTCCTAACCTTGATTTGTTAATAACTTAATGATCAAACATTGTGCATATATTATCCAAACTCAAACCAACCTGATTTTAACCTCCTACAACCCTTTTTTTTATGTGGGGTTTTTATGTAGAGTTCCATGTTCATATTTTTAGTGTTTTAGCTTCTTGTGATGATGATGAGCTTCTTGTGATTTATCACCATGAACATTTAAACAAAACATGACAAGAACAAGATGGAACAAGGGTGTGAAGGGACTTACTACTAGCACAAGGCTAGGGTAACAATCTTAGGGCAAAGATGATGGAGAAATGTTAGTGACAATTGAATCAAGCTCCCTTGAAAGCTCTTCAACTTGCACTTCTATGGAGGAACTTCCAAGCTTGAAATGAGACTTGTATGAAGAAGATGAAGGATGTGAGAGGTGGTGGTGGTGAAAATCGGTTATGGGGGAGGGGGAGCCGAAAATAAGGGGAAGGAGGAGGAAGGTTGAGTGTGGGTTTAGAGAATATGATGAACATATCTTGGAAACACGCATCCTACAACTCCATAGCCATCATTGCTTAACTATGGTCCAATGGGAAATAAGATGGCAAAAGCAAAAATCTAAACATAATATTTTTGTAATCATGGGCAGATTTTCGGTTGGGGGGGGGGGGGTAAAATGTAAAATTTTGTTAACTAATAGGTATTAAATTAGAAGGTTAAGGGTATTATCAAGAATAGTGGGTGTATGTCATGTTTACATGGTGTATGGGGATTTTTGTGACTGTAATTAATTAAGAATGATAAAATAATATTTCTGACAATATTTTCGTGTCCCGGGTAATGTCTGGTTGTTCGGTTACGTAACGTTCCGTTAAAGTGTTAAATTGTACCGTAAAGTGTCTTTTATGCATTTTTTGTAACGAAAACATTCCTGGCACTTAGGAAAGTATACAGGACCACTCTGCTATATATGTATATTCTACTGGTATAATAAAATGCTGAATTTAATAAAAGAAAGCATAATTCTGTATTTAAAGTATGTTTTAGGCACTTCCCGGCATTATATCTATCACCTAATGGCGCAGTCTTATGGTCCTCACTTCCCTACACTACAAACCAGTGTAGTACTCTATCCCTGGCTCATACTGGCCATAATAATATTGTCTGTCTATGTGCTGGTATTGTCTGCATTATTTCTGAATCAACCGTTCAGTGTATTAACTGTGCTGAGTGCATCAAGTATGTCACTAATGTGGGTGTGTAATGAATGGAGTGACTGTATAAGATATGATGCACGTGAATATGATATTGCGTCATAGAGCAGTTTAAATTGTCAGTTGTAATCAAGCACAATCATTAAGCACGTAATTAAGATTAATTAATTTGTACAGTACCTGAAATTTTGAGGGTTGTCACATTCTCCCCCCGTTAAGAAAATTTCGTCCTCGAAATTTGTACTACCTTAATTCCTAATTCCTTAGGGTTTCGTTATGCATGTATGTATGAATAGTACCGAGGTAGATAATCATCAAACCAACTCAAACCTTATTCACATCAAGTGAGTCTAGAATATATATATAACATCACAATTCCAATAGTTAAAAGGTATGTGCTTATAGCATTTAATGTCAAGGGTACAGTACGCATTTGACGTATAGTCCAGTGTAATCCAGTTTGCAGTGTTCCACAAAAGAGGAGTTTTGTCCAATAGAGTTTTCAAATGATTGGTCATAGTATGCAAATTTTCACAAACCATAGCATCCGCTATATGAACTCAAAATCAACAACTTGGAGATGAAAATGACCCGCCAACTGGCGAATAAGTAAATGATAAGGATATGTGTGTTGACATTCTCGAATTGCGAAAATACACCGAATGAAGTACAAGCGAATCTGGTGTATCATTGTCTAAATTTGTAGTTGCATCAGAAATGCTTAAATGATAGTCAAACAAGAGTATATGTAGTTTTGTGAAATAGTTGACCATAATTAGCACAAGCTAGTAACACCACAAGGTGCCAAAATGACGAGATTCAATAATAATGGTGACTGAACAAGTTCACCTGCCTGAAATCAAATGACAGTGTATCGAGACAATCTGAAGATTTGATTTACACAATGTCACAAAGTTTTTAGTTAAATACGGAACATCAAAGAGCCACTGCTTTTGATTGAAGGTGAAAAGCATTAAGTATGGCAAGGTATTTGATTGACAATGAAAGTATCGTTAGGAGGTACATTGTGCTTATGAAATGGATATATGTACCGTTGCCTTAACACACAATTGCGTTGAGACCGCTTTGATCGTGAAGATCCAAAATGGATTGTTAACAGCCAAATAGGGAATTGAATTTCGCGTACGTAGTGAGTAATCAAATTAGCGCAAGCTTCAGTTTTGTGAAAATATCACCGCAAGGTATCGAAACAAATCAAACGTTTTAGTGGAGTCGTAGCCCAACCAAATCTACTACGACTTGAAATGAAAGAATCTCTGTGAAAATAGTTGAATATGATGCTCCCAATACATCATATAATGTTTCAAATTGATCCTGTGAACTGGATAAGTTCAAGCAATTGAACTTGGTTTCAACGTAACCCGGCAATAAACGTATGAATCAACAAAGGAATTCTCGGCATGGTAGCAAAAATAAACCATGACTGTAACTTGAAAGAAAGCGGTTTCAAGAAAGTGCGTTGGCTTGGTAACAAAAGAGCCAACAACAACAATGTTGTAGGTCACTTGAATCAGGAATCAGTAATTAGGTTTAGCAAAATGATATGTAAATTCCAATGAAGTGTTTATTCCAGACGAAATCACATGCGTAGCATGATGCATGTATGTCAGGTAAGTTTCCTAGAAAAGGAACAACGTGTATCTGCTAAAGTGATGAAATGACCAGCTATCGAAGCAAATGTGTGTTCGCTCTCAGCGAGAAAATTAATGTGATGCAACTTCCATTAAGGGGAGTAGCGATGCAAACATCTACTCGCCAGAAGTGAAAGAAATCCAAGTACTCTTTGTTTGGTCAATGGAACTGGCATATGCGCCAGGTTAATGATGGTTGATTTAGTTGACAGATATGGTTCCTAAATAAAAACTCTTACGAGTTTGGACTTGGGTTCACAGAGGTCCTAAATACATGTTTTCTAAATCCTCCAGATTTCGTATCCCGTGTAGACTGGTTTGGGCATTGTGTAGGAAGCACTATTTTTGTGCATGTCTAAGAACAAGTCGTTGTCCCACAATTTTTCCTCGGAATACCTCCTCACTGAATTTACCGCCAATGACACTCGATCGTTGATCAGTCGTGCAATAGTAGTCGGATCCTCACAGTTAGTTAAATAAGTAATTCGTCAATCCTTAGCAAGAGCCACCGACCCTGGTTGGCCAGCTTGTCCGACTTCCGATCATTTGAAAGTCATCGTCCTTTTTCTTGATGAGCGGAACTTGAGGTTACCCAAAAGGGAATTTTTGGTCTGTTATCTTCCTTCCCTATCCACTTCTAAAACTTCACTGTCAAACCTTGCATTTTCGAAGATGTAAGTCGCTAAGACGCATCGACTACAGGCACGACGCCTGGAATCAGATAGACGCGCAATTCGACTAATCGTTGAGGAGATAGTTTTGGTAAGTTTTCGAGGAAGACCTTAGGATATTTCCTCATCATGAGAATA
>JARYGA010048193.1:0-39779 GCA_030545235.1 Helianthus tuberosus | reverse complement strand
CACTCACTGAACTTTTTCCTCATAACATTAACCTATTTGTAAAGAAAGGAAAATAATCCCAAAAAATAACTTGCATACCAAATGTTCCTAATGCATCAATAGTGATTCTAACAAGTTTAAAACAAGAGGTTTAAATCTAAGCAAGCATCAAACTGCATTGCAAACTTAATGCTATAAATCAATCGATGTCGGACATATCACTTTCAAAGAATGCCGAATGCAGAGCTCTCACACATCTTTCCGCTTCATCATCATTTACTATGAGTGATATATTCACCTTTGATGCTCCTTGTGATATCATCTGAACATTCACTCCGTTCTCACGAAGAACATGGAACGCCTAAATTAACATAAAAAACTCAGTTTCAAAAACTGCAACACAATTAAAGACTCAAAACAAAGCATACCTTCTCTAATACAAGCGACGACCTCTGAACATTCCCGATCAGCGAAATAATTGATCTGTGTTGAAGAAGATTCACTTTAGCGATTTTTTCAAGCTCTTCTACAACATGATCAAGTTCCTGCACAAACAGTTGAACGTTTACATATGGAGACGGTATGCATTTATCAGCTTAACTTCTAACTTAAACTCAGATTATTATTATTATTGTAATAAAATTGAGAATGATATCATACGCTTGCCTGCTGAATCAATTCCCTGCTCCAAAGCTTCGAAGGATCTAAAGTTAACGAAATGCTAACTTCACTCGTAGCGACAACATCCACCGATATACCCAAATCCTCAAATATTGAAAAAACCTGAATTGAAAAAACCTGAATGATGTACCCATCGCAGATTTGAAAACTGTCGGGGCACCACAAAAAAAGAGTAGACGTTAAGTCGTTAACTATGAAGTCGTTTTACCTTGGCAAGAAATCCAAATTGACCGAGCATGCGAGTGCTAACAATGTCTAACATGGTTACATTACGTTTCAAAACAATGCTGGTTAGTACGGCCTGAAAATGAGATAAATGGACATTATATCAGTCTTATGAAGATCTAATTACTAATTAGCATTTAGCAGCTAGATTTTTTTTTTCTGAAGTATAGTGTTACTGACCTTACTCATATCTCTTGATTTGGTTATTAAGGTACCTGGAGCATTAGGGTTATACGAATTTTTAACCCTAACAGGTATATCACCTTCTCTTGCAGGCCTCATAGACTGTGGATGTAGGACCTAATGAAAAGCACAAGAAAATAAAAACAATTTAGGACCTCATAATGTGTTAGTTTCCGTAATATTTGTCATATAGAGGTGGCAGAATGAACTTTTTGGGCGATTTTTGACCCGTTTAAAAGTAAATGGATCGTGATTGTCAATTGCCACCTCTAACTATGCAAGTTGAACTACCTGGGCACCAAAATATGCAAGTTCAGCTGCCTCATCGAATGTCAAATATGGCACAGGTTCAGCGCGCGAATAAATATTAGGGTCACATGTCAAGACACCATCCACGTCTTTCCATACCTGTAACGATGAATAAGTGGAATCTTAAACTTTTTGGCCAAATTATATGGAATACTGACGGGGTGTTTGGACGTACAGTTTGAAAGCGATTATGTGATTTTTGATTGATTAAAATGGCTGTATGAGAGGGTTTTTGACTTTTGAAGTTTCAATAATCAGATAGTAAGATATTTTGAGTGTTTGAAAAATTCTGATTATATGAAAAATAAATATAATCCCAAATTAGGTTAAAGATAACTAGAATTTTATTTTACTCTTCTATAGCCAATTTATTGCAGCTAGGGGTGCAAACGAGCCGAGCTGCTCGGGATTGGCTCGAGAAAAAGCTCGATACGAGTCGAGCCTTATCGAGCCTGAGCCGAGCTTGAGCCTAAACTAAAGCTTGTTTATCTGTCAAGCCCGAGCTCGAGCCTAGCATGTGAAGCTCGTCAAGCCTTAGTGTAATATGAGCTTTTATTAATATTTAATAACAGTTAGCTCTTCTTTAAAGTTGTCTACTAAATGAGCCGAGCCGAGTTTATTTAAACTTGTTTACGAGCCGAGCATGAACCTAAAAATAAACAGTTTAGTAAACGAGCCCGAGCTTCACTTATCGAGCTTGTGAGCCTAAACGGATGTATTAATTTTTATTTTTATTTAATATATTAATTAATAGATAATAAATGAGCCGAGCTCAAGCTTGAGAAACTACCTACGAGCGGAGCTTGGGCTTGGCTCGTTTGCACCCCTAATATTTGCAGCTAGCCAGCTAGTACAAAACTAAATATTTGACCCTTTGGTAATCAAATAATCATAAATCATGTACATAACCTCTTCATTCAAACATTAGAAGCTAAATAGCAATACTTAGATAATCAGTTCAAGACACAAATCCAAACAAAACTTGATTAAAAAGTGTGACAATTCTATATAGAACTTCTAGAGGGTAATTACAAGATAAAGGATAACTAAAGATCCAATGCATGCAACTTAACATATGAACTTCTTTTTGCATTATTATTTAATTTTTTGGTTCTTCACTAACCTGAATTTCCCTCAACCCAAGTGCTTTACCAATGGTGGTCGCAGTCAAATCGCTGCCACCTCTGCCCAGTGTAGTCACAGCACAAGTTCTCCAACCCTAACAAAAATTTATAAAATTAGCCACGGTAACAAAAAAAAAAGAAAAAAAACTATTTCCAGATTTTCATGACGAAAACAGATTTAGAGTATATAAATAGAAGACCTTTCCAAGGAAGCCAGTGACAATAGGAATTGCAGGATCCTTAATCCAGTCACCATTTAGTGTCTTTGCTACAGCTGGATAAGTTGCTTCCAGAATATCCGCATTAGTAAAGTCATCTGTTGTTATGAAACCAATTTCGAATGCATCATACTGCCAGAAATAAAAGAAAAAAAATAACAAAGTCAAATTCAAAATACTTTGATTGAGTCAAAGTTCCACCTTTGATAACTAAATATCAACCCAGTTGCTTGTTCAACAATAATATTATATATTAAAGACATTCCAGAAGGTATTTTAGAATATAAAATAACGCAAAGAGACCACCACATACTTGGCGTGCTTTGACACCGATTTTATTCAAATATGCAGCAAAAATCCTTGTGGACATGCACTCCCCAAACGAGACTAGGTAATCTCTTGTGCGTGGTGTGAATTCCTTTAGTACAGAAATCCCGTTAAGAAGCCGCTCTAGTTCTTCTAAATGGTCTGCAAGAAAGACCAATGTAAGATAAAAAGTTGATATTAACACAATAGTAATTAAGTTAGCAGTTTGAACCATAACACATCCATATGATTTAGATAGTTATATAAGAAAGAATATGACATTAACATCTTCTTGCAAATTTACCTGTAACAAGTGTCCTTTCTAATCCAAGCTCGTCCACTGTCCTGAGAATGTAAAATTATTACCCAATCAGTAAACTAAAGTTCATAAACTTTAATAGTAACTAGGGTTAAGACCCGCCCGCGTTGCGGCGCGGGTACATCGTAAACATTGAATGGATTAGTCCAAACGTTATATTGTGCATTAACCATATGAAAACACACATTTCGACGTATCCAGTTGAACTCAATGTAACCTGTATAAGCATTGTGATTGGATCAAACGTAAAGTACATCAAATTCATATCGAACAATCATAACGTATTATTATATGTGACCCAACTCATACATAGAAAACGTAACAGGTATGAAGGAAAATATGCACATGTAATCGAAAAGGATTAATTAGAGCTTTCGAAAAAAGGGGAGAAAAAGAAACCATAATTTGACTCCACTCGGTTCGAAACAAACTTTACGAAACATACATAAAATAAACACGAAAACATATTATATTTGACCTGAATCATTTCCCAAAAAAGTTTACGTTGAAACGTAGAACAACTTGAATTTATACCAAAATGTACATAAAAATATGCACGTAAAAATGGTTTCTTTAAACGAAAACATATTATATTTGACCTGACTCGTCTATAAAAAAAGTTTATGTCGGAATGTAGAACAAATCATATTTATACATACCCGTACATAAAATATGCACGTAAAAAATAGTTTTTAAGTAAAGGAAGTATAGGGGTAAACCGAAACAAAATATTAGTAAAAAATTTAATAGGTTAAAAACGTACGTAAAACTGTGCCAAGTAGCACCAATGCCACAACGACATCGACTCTCAACATCGTAAAAATAAAATAGATAAAATGGTAAAAATTACACTGAACGAAAAGCAGACTAAAATCGTTGGACCACGCACACCCGTTACAGTGTGTTAATGCGAAGAAATTAACCAGAAACGTAAAACGTAGAAAATAATAATTTAGTCAATCTAGGACCCGCCCGTTTCGGCGAACTTTTCAAAAGGGAAAAAATGGACACGTTGCGACGGGTCTGTCAAATATGAAAAAATAGAGCAAAAAACGTTGAACCTCACATGCACGCTACGACATGTTAACTCGCAAAATGTAGAACGAAATGTAAAACGAAAAACTTGCGAAAGATAAAAAGTATGGGGGACCATTGCAAATAATAAAGTGTAGTGTTAAATTACAAAAGATGAAAAACTTTGAGTTAAAAGTAAAAATTTCAAATGAGTTAAAATGTAAAAGATAAAACTTTTACGTTGAAAGTGAAATATCAAAGTTTTTTTTTGAAAAAACTCCCCAAGCTTGGGGTACAACTCCTAATGCACAAAAAAGTTGCTAATTTATATATGGAATAATTTAAACTGATAATCAAGATTTTTACCTATAATGGAGTTCTTTCACAAAGCTCAATTCTTCAATTTCAGACACAACTGAAGCACAACTTGCAGACTTTTCTCCAGCCTGCAACACACAACTCAAATTTAATTTAATTATATATAATAAAGTTAAAACAAATTGAACTTTAATAATCCCAACTATGACTCATTGGTTGATAATAATCCATACCGACAATCTAACTAATAACACCCCTAACTTTCACTTTCGTTGCCAAAGGCAATCCCACTTGCATAATCATCATATATTTCCACTTGACTTCGCTTACATGGATTATTATAAGCAAAATCAAGTGTAAACCATTGACGATTATACGAGCGAAATTGCCTTTTGGCAACGAAAAATGAAAGTTAAAAGTGCCATCATTAAAATTGACAGTATGGACTATTATCAACCAATAGATCATAGTTTCGATTATTAAAAATCCGATTCGCCTAAAACTAAACAAATATGTAAGTAATACAAAACAACAAACCACTAAAAGCTTGTTGGTGGTCTTGCCCATAGCAGACAACACAATAACCGGACTCTCTTCCGGAAAACTAACAATCAAATCAGCCACTTCTTTCATTCTTTCAGCAGACGCCACAGACGATCCACCAAACTTCATAACACACGACAATTTTTTACTTACTTCATCAGAAACCAAACTATTGGATTCATTTCTTGTAAGCACATCCACCTTCTGTGCATTACAAAAAACCCTAAACCCTCCCCCCTTTCTCAAAACCTGACCCCTAACCGCTCCACGAAACGAAACAACCGATGATGAACCACCACCGACATTTAGCTGGTTATATGACCACAAGGATCTGGTTTTGGAGAAATGATAAGGTGTCTTAGCTCCAGATAGGTATGTTGGTGCCGCCATTGTTGCGATATTGTCGACGAATGGAGGTTGTTGTTACCGGATAACTTATAAACAGAGAGAGCTGATTGAATAACAAATCTAGCTCTCCCTGCTATAAATAATATGCTAAAGTATTTGATTTAACCTGAAAAATGAGGATTTGTTGGTTGAATTAGTGCAAAATGATGATGATATTAACAATATATGCGTGTGAAAATGAAGAATTACAAAAAATAACAATAATAAGCGTGTGAAAATGAAAGAAGAATTTATAGCAATGCAAAATTAGTTCTAACGAATTTGATGACAACGTGAAAATTGAAGATTTGTTGATTAAATTAGTGTAAAATGATAACAAATTAAAAGAAAAATAACAATGATATGCGTGTGAAAAACAAATGAACAATTATGGAAATGTAAAATTTGATCTGAAGCTGACTACCTGAAAATTAAAGATTTGTGGTAAAATGATAACAACTAAAAGAAAAAAAAAATAAGAATGATGTGCGTGTTGAGGGTGAAAATGAAAGAATGAATGAATTTATAGCAATGCGAGGAATATATTGATTGATGAATGAAGCAAATGGTATAGAAAGTACCGGGTGCGTTAGGGTTTAAGGGAGTCGGAGAATAACGGCGGCGGCGGCTGAAGCTAAGAAGAAGCTGGTTTTGTTTTGGTGGAATAGGAGGAATAGTTTGTTTGTTTGTTTGTTTTTTATTTTAATTTAAGAAAAGAAAGAAAGATTCATTTTCCGTGTTCGTTACTGACTGACTCCGGGTTTTCGCAAATAATTCAACCTCATGTTTTATTTATAACCACGGATTTACAATAAAATTTTGTCTCTTTTTTTTTTTCATTCGAACGTGCAAAGTGGGTGGCTAAAGTTGATTTGACTGGCATAAAATATTTTTTTTTAGTTTTTGTTTTAGGTTTTAGGTTTTTGGTCTTTTGTTATGACTGGTAGTATATAATATATAGACTAAACTTACGTTTTGCTTTCTATAGTTTGGTTGTTTTAACAATTTTGCCTTAATCCTTTAAAAATGGTCATTTTACTCCCTGATGTTTCAGTTTTGATGACGGGGGTAGCCCAAGACCAAATATAAACGACTTAAATACATAAATGCTCATAAGGCAAAATGGTTCAAAGGTTAAAAACCTGGGAAGTCGAGATAAAGTAACACGGAATAGTAAGTAGTCATGTCTCTGGATTACTTCACCAACTCGCCAACCGCAAAAGCAATGCAGGTCCACAGAACACACTCTATTATCCAGGGGTCAAAAGGCTTCAACCCCCGAAAGGGTAAGCCCCCCACTGCAAGCATGGTCACTAGTCAAATGCATTCCTCTTTGGGAGATGTCTTCTCCTATATATTAGACACTTCATTTACTAAGCAGGAGATTCCTGGCCAGCCCTGATTCCCGAAATCTCTGGTCATTCACTCCGAGTACTTGCCTCATGCGAGTTACTCCCTTTCACATCCAACACACACATTCTGTTTGCTCCTTCATCCGAATCTGAACACACTTCAGAGGAGGATCTTTAGCAAACAATAAAAATAAACTAGTGAACATCCTTCCACGTCTTGCAAACGTGGGGGACCCCACGACCTGCGTTAGGCAAAGTTGAACCCCTCAACCCTTTTGCCTAACCAGCCCAGCTACTATCCTTGATCTATTATTTGTTGCATCAACAAGTTGGCGCCCACCGTGGGGCTACGCCACTATTTTTCTTCAAAAGACCTAGTAGTGTAGCTTCATTCTATCGAAACTACCATGTCAGAAAGTGGATCCCCGGGAGAAGTAAATCAAATTCCAAACACCTCTACCCCGGGTACTAGCCAAACTCATGTGGCTATACCAACTTCTTTCTCAACTCCGGGGAGCACTCCCGAGTTTCTCACTTTCAACACTCCAACTCCGTCTAGATCTGGAGTCCCTTCCCCCAATGTTGGTGTCTCTGACACCCCAGCACGTATTGAACTTACCCCTGAGGGGGTCGCAAACAATTACCTTGAGTTGAGGTCTCTCCTTAACCAATATGTGAATAGGGAAAGGGACAAAGGAGTGAGGATTCGTCTAGACTATGATGAGCCAGAACCAACGCTGTCTCCCGGACCTCCCATCCCTCCTTTTACAGCTAGGGATGAGGCTGGTCCCAGTAATCCTCCAAACCCTCATCCATATCTGTCCGCAAGGCCAAATCCTACAGCATATCCTCTCTTCTCGTCTCAACAAGCTACAAGTGGTGCTCCTCTGGGCCATGAGCTGACCTTAGACCAGCTCCTACAATCCCCAGTGACGAGCCTTCAAGCTTCTACAACAACTACATGGGAACAAGCTCTGTCCGTGCTCCCTTTGGCACGTAGTGCTGTTATGAACACCCCTTTTGGAGTCAGTTGCCCAGTTACACCCGGAAGCCTTCAAGGCTTCAACCCTATGCCTCAGATGATGACCAACTTCCCGTGGCAACACTTTATTAATCAAGTGCTGGCCACTCAGGGAAACAGCAGCAATGGCAACAACCCAAGTACAAGGACTGAAGAAGATTTGGCCAAGCCTTACAAGCCAAGTAACCTCTCATGCTTTTCACAGCAAATAGCCGATTATGATTTTCAAACGAAGATCAAGATGCCGTCCCACATCAAAACATATGATGGGACTGAAGATCCCGAGGACCATCTTCAGATCTTCACTGGTGCAGCAAGGATTGAGAAATGGTCAAACGCTAAATGTTGTCTAATGTTCATGCAAACTCTTGTCGGGTCAGCCAGATTTTGCTTCAATGATTTACTTGCCCGAAGCATTCGAAGCTTCGACGACCTTAGCAAGGGATTCTTGGCCAATTTCTCCCAACAAAGACGATATGTCAAAGATGCAACAGTAATCTTTCAGATAAAACAAAGAGACGATGAAAGTCTTCGAGAGTTTATCGAACGATACAAGAAGGAAGGTCTAACATATGTGGGAGCAGACAAAAAAATGAGGGTGGCTGGTTTCATGAATGCTATCACCTCAAAATATCTCACAAGAGATTTCAACAAATCCCTGCCCAAGACCTTGGAAGAAGCTCTCGAAAGAGCTGAAGCCCATATCCGGGGAGAGGAGGCAGTAGATATAAAAGAGCAAAGGAAAAGAGGATCCAATTGGCGAAGTAACAGCCCAGCCAGAAAAAGGGGAAACTTTAACTCCTATGATAGACGCCAAAAGGGTTCAGACCATCGAAGGCTTGAAGGTCGGAACCCTTCCACCAGGGAGAAAGGTATAAGTTTCACACCCCTCACAAAGACTCCTCAAGAAATCCTTGCAATGGAAGAAGTCAAGCAGAACTTTCTGCCTCCTAGGCCTCTCCCCAAGAGCAGAAAAAACGAAAATTCCACACAATACTGTGAATTTCATGAAGAAAAGGGACACCATACAAATGATTGCTTTCAGCTTAAAAAGAGAATCGAAGAAGCCGTTAAATCTGGGGAACTTGCTCACTTGGTAAAAGGAGGAAGGGATAAAATGGCTGAAGGAAAAAGTAAGGAAGTCAATATGGTGGATTTCGATGGAAGGGTTCCATACAAGAGGCAACGGTTGGAGGCTTGGGAGCTTCAGTGTGTTTGTTTCCCCCCAACCGAGAAGGACCCTCTTTCAAACCCTCTTATGATTGAGGCTACTGTGGGGACATTACAAACAAGTAAAGCATACATAGACACTGGTGCGGCCACTGAAATCATGTTTGAAAAGTTCTTCAACCGTCTAAGCAATGAAGAACGTTCAAGGCTCCAACCCCCCGGAACCTCCATAAAGGGGATTGCCGACGTACCCCTCAAGCCTTTAGGGCAGCTAACACTTGACGTTCGTTTCAGTGAAGGTCAGAAGGAGAGAGTCCAACCACTAACCTTTGTGGTTATCAATGTTCCCTTAAACTATGACGTGATCATCGGGAGGCCAGGACAGTGTGCATTTTACATGGTCGTGTCCGTTGGCCATGGCACTGTCAAGTTTCCCACCGCAAGGGGAATAGCAATCCTTCAACCTTCCCATGAAGCCTACATGGTTGAGGGTGAAAGCTCCAAAAGTGAAGAAGACAGGCAAAGGCTAATTGTAAATCCCAAGTACCCCGAGCAGAAGATAAGGGTCAATCCTAGCCTTTCACAAGAAACCCTGTCGTACCTTAAAAAGCTGTTGGAACATTATAGTGATGTCTTCGCTTGGTGCCCGGAAGATATGGCAGGCATCCCTCGAAGCATTGCTGAGCACGAGTTGAGAATACCATCTCATGTCAAGCCCGTGGTCCAAAAGAAACGAAGTCTGGCACCTGAAAGAAGCTTGGCCGCATGCCAAGAAGTTGAAAAGCTTATGTCAGCCGGCATTCTCCGCGAAGTCAAATATCAATCTTGGGTTGCAAACCCGGTGATGGTCGCCAGAAAATTCGTGGAGAATGTGCATAGACTTCAAGGACCTTAACAAGGCTTGTCCCAAGGACTCTACCCGTTACCTGAAATAGATCTCAAAGTGGACTCCCTCACCGGTTACCCGTTTAAATGCTTTCTTGATGCATACAAAGGGTATCATCAAATCCTCATGAAGGAAGAAGATGAGGAAAAGACAGCCTTTCACACGGACAAAGGGATCTTTTGTTATCAAAAGATGCCTTTTGGCCTCAAAAACGCTGGAGCAACCTACCAACGACTAGTTGACAAGGCCTTTTCAAGTCAAATCGGTCGAAACATGGAGGCATATGTTGACGACCTGGTGATTAAAAGCAAGACGGAATATCAAATGCTCGATGACATCCAAGAAACCTTCAAGAACCTAAGGAAGGTGAATATGAAGCTCAACCTCGAAAAGTGTTCCTTTGGGTTTGAGGAAGGTAAATTCCTTGGCCATATTGTGGGGAAACAAAGCATTAAAGCCAATCCAAACAAGGTGAAAGTTGTTCTGGAAACCAAACCACCAAGAAGCAAGAAAGAGGTTGAGAGCTTAAATGGGAAGCTCGCAGCCTTGAAGTGTTTTACCTCCAAGCTGGCTGAAAGGTCTTTACCCTTTTACAAAACGCTCAAGAGCTGCTCTGATAAGAAGGACTTCAAATGGACTGAGGAGGCTGAAGAAGCCTTTAACCAGATGAAACAACATCTCGCTTCCTTACCTGACATTGCAGCTCCAGAAATGGGAGAGTTAATCTCGGTGTACTTTTCAGTTGCTCAAGAGGCCATAAGTGCGGTCCTCACTATTGAGCGAGACAAGGTTCAGGTACCCGTTTATTTCTTCAGCAAAACCCTAAAATTGGCTGAAACCAAATATCCACCTCTTGAAAAACTTGCCCTAGCCCTAGTTCAAACAGCTAGAAGGCTTCGAAGGTATTTTCAAGCACACCCAATACAAGTGGTCACTGACCAGCCTATTAAGAGTGTGCTTGAAAAACCAGAAAACTCGGGACGACTAGCCAAATGGGCCGTAGAACTAGGTGAGCATAACATCACCTACGTCCCAAGAAAAGCTATCAAAGCCCAAGTCTTGGCTGATTTCATTGTAGAAGTCCCAAAGCAAGCAGTCACTGAAGTGAACACTGCCACCACTGAACCCTCCAACCTTGAAGCCTGGAAGCTTTTCACCGATGGGGCTTCAAGCGTTGAAGGGTCAGGGGCTGGACTCATTTTAATCAACCCAGAAGGGTTGGAATTCACGTATGCTCTCCGTTTTGATTTTCAGACCACAAACAACGAGGCTGAATACGAGGCACTGATCGCCGGCTTAAGGCTGGCTAAAGAAATGAAGGTCCAAAAGCTTGAAGTGTTCACGGATTCGCTGCTAGTCTCGAGCCAAGTGAATGATAGCTACGTTGCAAAAGAGCCCAACATGAAAAGATACAAAGAAAAATCCAAGGAGCTGATGAATACCTTTCAAACATGCAACATCAAACAAATTCCCAGATCTCAAAGCAAAAAAGCGGATGCCTTGAGTAAGCTTGCATCTCTCACTTTTGCCCACCTTACCAAGAAGGTGTTAGTGGAAGTGTTAAAGGCTCCATCAATCGATGAATTGGAAGTTCAAGACGTAGTCACCGAGGAAGATCCAAGTTGGATGACTCCAATCAAGAAATTCCTTAAAAACGGTGAATTGCCGAGTGATCAAGTAGAAGCTGAAAGGGTAAAAATCAAGGCAAGGCAATATGTACTACAAGGAGAAACCCTTTACAAAAAGGGTTATCTTGCTCCCTTGCTGAGATGTGTGGGTCCTGAGCAAAGTCAGTACTTGATCAAAGAAATTCACGAAGGTATATGCGGAGCTCATTTTGGAGCTAGGTCGGTGGTTGCAAAGCTTATGAACCTTGGGTATTTTTGGCCCTCAATGCACCGGGATACCGTTGAGAAATTAAGAAAATGCGAGGCCTGCCAAATCCCTGCACCAATCCCAAAAAGTCCCAAGCATGATCTGGTCCCAATAACCTCAGCATGGCCATTCTATAAGTGGGGAATGGACATTGTTAGTCCGTTTCCCCTAAGCAAAGGTGGGGTGAAGTTCTTGTTGGTAGCAATAGATTATTTCACTAAGTGGCCAGAGGTTAAACCACTCGCAAAGATCACAGGCAAACAGGTCATTGACTTCGTTTGGGAAAACATCATTTGCCATTATGGATTGCCGGGAGTACTTGTCACTGACAATGGAAAGCAATTTGCTGAGAAGCCTTTCAGCGTTTGGTGTAAAGAATACATGATCAATCAGGTTTTCAGCTCAGTGGCATACCCACAGTCAAACGGTCAGGTTGAAAGGACAAATCGAAGCATAGTGGAAGGTATCAAAACAAGACTGGGAAGGTACGAAAGCAACTGGCTCGATGAATTGCCTAGTGTTCTATGGGCCATAAGAACAACCGAAAAAACAAGCCATAAGAGAACACCCTATAGCTTGGTATTTGGATTTGAGGCTGTGATCCCAACCGAAGTGGGAGTTGTAACACAACGAATCGTCAACATGGATCCCGAAACAAACCAAAGAGAGACCATGTTGAACTTACAACTCCTAGAAGAAGCACGAGACCAAGCTACAATTCAAGAAGCCAAGTACAAGCAACGAATGGAAGCCTACTACAACAAGAGAGTCAAGAATGAACCTTTAAAGCCTGGAGACCTGGTGCTTAGAAACAATGAAGTTAGTAAAAAGGAAAATCAAGGATAGCTTGGCCCAAATGGGAAGGTCCATACACCATCCTTGAAGCACATAAGGGTGGATCTTACAAGCTAGCAGACTCAGAGGGTAAAAGGCTTCCAAGGCATTGGAATGGAAAGTCCTTGAAAATGTTCCATGTCTAAACAAGAAAGATTGGTTTGTATTTCACAAGTTGTATTTTGAGAATGACACTACGAAAACCTTTTGTACGAACAAGTATCTATTGAATGAATGAAGTTGTTTTATCAAACTTGTCTTGCTATCCTAAGATCAGGCTGAGAACCTAGCAAAAAACTCCATGGCAAGGGCCATGTAAGGGGATGAGCTCCCAGGCCACATCGCTCAATAGGTTCAAGGATTGAATGAACCTATATAAGGGGTGAGTTCCTAAATAAATACAACTCCATGAGACTTATTATCAAAAACAAAGTTGTCTCATAGACGAGTTTGAACAGCCTACACCAAATGTTCCTTAAGCCTCAGAAGAATAATCAAACAGGCTTACGAAATCAAACAAAAACAAGAAAATAAATAGGATAGGTGCAATGTCTTCTTGTTAAAAATACCAAGGCTAAGTGACTGCAGCACTGAACCCTTTAAGGTATAAAAAACATAAAGGCAACACAAACTTGACAAAGATAAAGTTACAAGAAAAATATGTAACTCGAAGAATAGTACAACAACTTGAACAAAGAGTTAGAAAAACTTAAAATACAAACCAAGTCAAGTTACAAAACTAAGAAGCCTTCAAAGCTTCAAGCCACATATGTGACAACTCAAAACCATTAAAGGCTTCAACCTACCTACGGATAAGCCAAAAAGCTTAAAAGCTTGAAGCCAACCAAGCTGCCTTAACGAAATAGGCACAAGTATAAAAACACAACACAAAGAAAATAGTTAAACATAATATCATAACAAAGAAAGCCATGAAAGACTTTCAACCATTCAAACACAGGTTAGAACAAGTCCTAGTGACTTGCAAGTTTGGATATTGTTCAAACGACCATACAGGCCTAAAAGCACAACCACATAACAAGAACCTTAGGGGTTCCTGCAAAACCTAATATTGTTTGAAGTTAACATTACAAACCACAAATTGTTTTAAAGTGCTAAGAAAGCTACGAATATCATGCATCAGCAGAAGGCTTAGAAGCCCCAGAACTGTTACCTTTAGCCTTCTTAGTCCTCTTAACCTTCTTAGCCTTTGGACCCTCATCACCAACAGCTGAACCCTCCAAGCTGGCATCCTTAGGAGCATCAGGTTCTCCAGGAAAGGTATCTTCGCTATCTCCTGAGTAGGAACGTTTCCTCGAAAGAGAACTAAGCACTTCAACACATACCTTCTCATTCAGACCATCCGGCTTCAGTTCCTGCAAGATGGAAAGAGGCTTACCATAACAAGAAGCAACCTGGCTCACATACGGGTATGTTAACCTCTCTATTTGCTCAACGGAACTCTTGAAGATATCGGAAGCCTCGGGACGGTACAAGGGAGATTTTTCTAAGGGATGGCCAGACTCGTGAAGCTTATAACCTGCAATAAGACCTTGATGTTTTCCCAGATTGAGCAGTTTAGTGTAAACCTCACCAAGAGCAGAGTTAAACTCTTTAGAGTGAAGAAGATAGGTAACAACCTGATGAAAACCCTGCTCAATAAGCCACTGGTTATCCCCAGTGGCTTGAGCAACCAAAGTTTTCAAACCATCTTTTTCCTCATCAAAAGCCTTCTGTTGAACAGCCAAGGCCTCTCTATTCAGCTTCAATCGGTCAGCCTCAAAACTCTTTTTGAGATCACCCATCTCAATCTCGTGTCTTTTTGTCAACTCACCCACTTTCTTGGCCCAAGCCAGCTCTTTCTCGGCAAAACCATCAATCTCCTTCTTCATCCCAGCAATTGAAGCCTTCATTTTTTCCTTCTTCTTGGAGGCTTCCTCGTATTCCTGCATACCTTTGGCAAACCGAGTAACACCTTCAGCCAACAGGGCTGAAAGGTTGCAGGAACTGAGCATCATCCTAGAAATAAGATGATCAGCCTCCATCTCTGAAATGGTGTCCCGAACACCAGGAGGAGCAAAATGAGCTAAGGCTTCAGCACAAACAGCTGGATCTTTAAAACTATCTCCAACTTTAACCCCCCAGTTGGGTACATAAACCTCTTCACCCTCTGAACCTTCGAAGCTCTCAACGTTTTTGACTGACGGACCCTGAATGACAGGAGGGGTACCTTTCTTAACTAACTTCTTCTTATTGCTTGAAACAATTAACTCCTTCTCCTTACCCTTGCCAACATCAATGGTCTGCTCTGCCGATACTTCAATATCATCACTAATATCAACAGCCTCCGAACCAGATGGCTGATCAAGACCTTTCAGATAGCGTTGGGAACGACGAGTGGAAACCTTGGAAGCAGTAGTCTTGGTAAAGCCTTTAACATTTGGGACATTTACATAACCAGAACCCTCAAACCTATAATCAGAACCCCTAACAACCGCATCCTCACCCGGAGTAGCAGCAGCATCATCAAAGGCAACGTCAGAGGTGTCATCACTTTTGATAAAGTCAAGTGCAGACATAACTGCAAAACAAACAAAAAACACATGAGCAAACACAGAAATAGGAACACAAAAGCACGAGAAGAACAAATGCATACCCTTCCCATCTCTCATGAGCACCGGGTCTCGATCACGTTTTTCCCACAATTTACTAAGACCCAATAACACCAACAAATGCTCCGGAAAGGGACGAAGCCTTGAAGAGCACTCCCTAAGAGTTTGTAAAAATCGAGTATTTATATCAGACGCAGAAGGCTCAGGTTCGTTCAGAACGGCATCTGGGTGTCTCCAAACAAGTTTGAAAGGAACAATCTCCTCGGACACCCAGAAAAACCGGTCCTTCCAGACCCCAAGTGTAGAAACCATGGACGAAATCAAACAGGTATCAACTTGAGTGGTCTCGAAGGTAAACCAATCACCATTCTTAGCAAGCCGGAAGAAGCGGCGGAAGGACAACAGAGATGGGTCATACCTGGAGGACCGACACAAAATTTCAAAATGTAAAACCCTAGCCTTGCCAAGGGGGTGAATCTGACCAAAAGACACTCGATAGTATTCCAGAATATTCAAAACAAAGTTTGAAAACGGGTGACGAAGATTGGAAAACTCAAAATGCCGACAATATAAAGCAATCGAACCAGGAGGATATTCATTGACAGATTTATCACAAGCCGGTGCAACCGGTTTAAACTTTGTCCCTATCCCCCATTCCATACAAAACAAATCAACTTCCTCTTGAGTCATTCGAGAAAACGACTTTGCCATATCCTTACGAGCACCCATGATATGAGAAATTAAACAGAAAGTAAGCAAAGAAAACTAACCTGATTTGATAAAGGGGAAAAACTTGAAGAAAAAGAGGGCAAGTAATGATCTTCTGATAAAATATGTGTAAATAAATGAGATAAAAAGTATTAACTAAGGGATAGAATTAAAAACCGCCGCCTGACAAACTGCCACAAGTCTTGTCAACTGTCTTGTCAAATTCCGAAATTCAAAAACCTCAACCGTTTTCAACCTTCCAACCTTTGAACCCTCGAAGCCTTTGGGCAGTAAAATACACGTATAAAAGTCAGAAGTCTTTGAGCTCATTTCCCAAAAACCTCTGACTTAGGGGGCTGATGACGGGGGTAGCCCAAGACCAAATATAAACGACTTAAATACATAAATGCTCATAAGGAAAAATGGTTCAAAGGTTAAAAACCTGGGAAGTCGAGATAAAGTAACATGGAACAGTAAGTAGTCATGTCTCTGGATTACTTCACCAACTCGCCAGCAGCAAAAGCAATGCAGGTCCACAGAACACACTCTATTATCCAGGGGTCAAAAGGCTTCAACCCCCGAACGGGTAAGCCCTTCACTGCAAGCATGGTCACTAGTCAAATGCATTCCTCTTTGGGAGATGTCTTCTCCTATATATTAGACATTTCATTTACTAAGCAGGACATTCCTGGCCAGCCCTGATTCCTGAAATCTATGGTCATTCACTCCGAGTACTTGCCTCATGCGAGTTACTCCCTTTCACATCCAACACACACATTCTGTTTGCTCCTTCATCCGAATCTGAACACATTTCAGAGGAGGATCTTTAGCAAACAATAAAAATAAACTAGTGAACCTCCTTCCACGTCTTGCAAACGTGAGGGGACCCCACCACATGCGTTAGGCAAAGTTGAACCCCTCAACCCTTTTGCCTAACCAGCCCAACTACTATCCTTGGTCTATTATTTGTTGCATCAACAAGTTTTGTCGCCAGTTTGCTCCACGGCCTTAACTCAATCCATATTGGATGTTAACTGAAAGGTTATTTTGGTAATTACAAATATAAAATAAAGGTACTTTTGTCACACCCTGATATTTTCACGTTTGACCGGTGGGCCCGGTGGGGAGTATCGTGACGTGGTTGGCAACATAATAGTCAAACAACACAATATTTTAAACGCACAGCGGAAGTAAATGAAAGATATTTTTCAACTAAATAAATATTGTAATATCATGTATCATAAACAGTCGAAAGTTTATCCACAGAAGGATCGAAAATAAATAGGAAACAGTAGTTCAACAGACGATAGGCATCTTTAAGCTTGCGAGACTCTTTATTGATGCTAAGGAGAAAATCCAGCCTATTACGAGTAGTACCTGCATTTAATCTTTTTGAAAAAATACGTCAGTTTACACTGGTAAATACAATTAACTGACTCATTTTAAAAGGTTTAATAAAATTGATTTGGATGCACGTGGCATAAACATTTTATAACTTGGGATAATTATTTAAATATTCATAAAAGAATTACATGTTCCTTATGCGTTCAGTAGCCCGGATCGTGTCGGGTTAAAGATCAATAGACACACCACATTATTTATTTAGGCACTGACGGGTGTACGCCTACACCCCGCGCTTAGGTCGTGGCCATTTCGTAAAATGATGCCAAGGATATCCGGGACATGGTCATTAACCTCCCAAAGGCTTTAAGCAAACAAAACAATTTAAACGGGCCGATCAAATATCAATTTAACCATCATACGTGGAAATATTTAATGCCCGACCAAGCGGTATTTTATATACCGTAACCCAAGCCCGTATAGGGAAAATAAGTTAAAAGTATTTACCTTTGCAAGTATAATTCACAAACAGCAAATGCAAGTAGCTTTTACTGGTCCTCCTATTCTGGAACGAAGGTTTATAATAACCTATTAGAATCCTAACGGGTCTTTAGTTAAGCTTAAGCTTAGACCGGTTAGTTTTAAAGATACGGTTCGTACGCACGATTAAGCGAAGACCGGAATAGAATGTGATTTAGACCCGACAAGTTTGAAGACTTGCTTAATATGGGTATATTATACACATTCTGGATTTTGAGATAAAACCGATAAGGTTTGACCCGTTTCGGCTAATTTATGCAAACTAGTTACATAAACCGAACCGAACGCGTAATAAGCGTAACGGGTAATCATTAGAGCAATATACAGGTTTTCTACGTTAATATGCCTCAAATATGTTGTGATATCAGTAAGATATCTTTTATTATGCCCGAAACGAATTTAAACACAAAGCCCCGTAGGGGTAATTTGGTCATTTATAAGGTTATAAAAGAGTTTAAGTATTAACCTGAGTTACAGGTCTGATGTAATCAGCAAAGATACTCAATTTAATAAGTTATAACAGTAGGGTAAAGTATATATGTGAAATTTATCAATTATAACCAAACTATGCACCGTAGGGGCATTTTGGTAATTTCACATAAGCCGAAAAGCTCAAAACTGAAGTCTGAGTTAAACAACTTTTGCTTACTTTAAAATATTATAATTTACCTAAATTATCAGTAGGTATCAACCCTTGTATGTTTAAAATAGTTTTAGTACATACTATGCGTTAAAAACGCTTAATAAGGCGATTAGAAGCCGTTTCCGGGTTCTATATACGAAGTTGATATTCTTATTATTCCAGAAGGCTTAAAATGATTTATTTATCATTTAAAATCAGTAGCAAAAGGTTTGGGGTCAAAAAGATATGTAAAACTCATTTTATAGCCCGTAAGGGCAAAACCGACAATTACCGGATTAAGCCTACGACTCTTAGTTATGCTCATCCTAAAATTAATTCAAAATCTTCAAAAATCCCAAAATAATATATTATATCAGTGGGTAAAGAGTTTGATATCAAAAAGTAGGTTTAAATAGGCTATACGCTAATTATGTCGTTTAATCGCTAAAAAGCTTTCAAATTACGCTAACGAGCATAACTCTTAATCTACACCTCAAACTGATGTCAACTTTTGGGTGCAAGTTTATAATTCAGTAACTAAGGTTTCCACACTTTTACATTTTCAAAAATCACGTTTTATGGTGAAAAGGGCATAATGGTCAACATATGAGCAATTAATGGAATCATGCATATTAATTGGTTAACTAATGAACCAAGGTGTATAATCATAGAGGGTTATACTAGCATGTAACCTAGTCCAAATAAAGCTCTAAGGAATTTCTAAAACATGCCTAAACGGGTCAGAACTGAAAGTCAAAGCAAAAGTCAAACTATGCGACTTTCGGTTCCGAACCGGGTCTCTACTGAAAATTGTCGGGTTGAACATGCTTAGACATGTTCTTACACTAATTACCAAGTTATATTAATGATCAAACAGGTTGTATGTGTTATACATTGCTAATTATGCATAAATTAGAAAATAAGCATTCTGTTGACTTTTTAATAACAAGTTTGACCCGACATTTGACCTAGTTAGAGTGGGAATCAGGGGGAACCCTTTTAAGGGTTTATTACCCACATAATTACCAACTTATAACCACTTTCAATTCGACTAATCACTGGACCATTAGTGATTAATCACTAAGTCAACCGTTAATTACGACGGTTTGACTTTTAAGCTAAAACTAAGCAAAAATTCAACTAAGAAAGGTTAAGCATACTTACAAGAGTCCTATGCACGATTAGGAAAGACTTGGGTCTGCTCTTAAGCTCCAAGAAGCTCTAGAAATTCAGAAATGAGGTGTGAAGAAAAGGTTGCAACCTTGGCCCTTTATATAGTGCTCAAGAACTCATGGATTGTTGACACACAAGCCTAACCATGGCCATGGATCACTTCCATATGTCCCTAAGTGTCTAGGGGTTGCTTAGGGGTCATGCAAGATGAGGAAAATCGGGTTAAAGTCGGTTACAAGGGCTATGGCAGACAAGAACCCAACAATTTCGGAGCAGACAGCCCCTCGCGGCACGCGTAGCCCCCCCAGGGCCTTCGCGTGGCGCGAGGCCCCTTCTGAACAAATCTAAATTTTTGATTTTTATGTTTTGGTCCTTGGCTCTTGGGAACTTTGCTACGACTTTATTTCTTGCACTTTGAACCCTCTAATTTGACTTATAAGGGCTTCAAGACATTTACCCACTTTGTTTAGTCCTCGGTTAACTTTATTGTTACCCGAAAAGTCATAAACTTCATCGTAGACGCTTTTAACCCCTCGCATACGAATTTGATCATAACTTTCTCATACGATAACGAAACTTTATGAAATTTATATCGTGCATTCTAGTGAGCATAATTTACCGTTACAAAGCTTCAGGTTTGCTAAAAGGTCACTCAGAGGTATAACTTAAACATGTTGACACATTTAACCCTTGTAGTTTGTAATCTCTCACTTTCTTTCATATTTAGCTTCGTATGATCCATGATTTATTCGTTTGAAGGTATGAGCATCATGTAGGGTTAATGTACAATATATTTATTCACTGTTGACATTTAGGACTCGTATATTCACATACTTTCCATGATTGTCAACTTTAACTCTTCTATAACATTCTTTCACACGTTCAAACATATGACACGTGTCAACTCATTATAGGACGTGAATTTTCGAGGTGTTACATCCTCACCCCCTTAAAAGAAATCTCGACCTCGAGATTTACTGAAACAAATAAGGGTATTTTTCTTTCATTGTGGACTCCACCTCCCACGTGTATTCGGGACCTCTACGGGCATCCCATTTTACCTTTACAATAGGCACATGCTTCCTTCGAAGCTTCTTAACCTGTCGATCTTCAATCGACAATGGTTTTTCCACAAATTTCAAGCTCTCATCTATATGCACACCCGTATGTGGTATGACCAGTGATTCATCAGCGAAACACTTCTTCAGATTGCAGATGTGGAATACATTGTGAATGCCACTGAGCTCTTCAGGTAAGTTTAACTTATAGGCAACTGACCCGACACGTTCGATGACTTCGAAAGGTCCAATATATCTCGGGCTTAACTTTCCTTTCTTACCAAATCGCATCACCCCCTTCCAGGGTGATACTTTAAGTAGCACTTTGTCACCTACTTCGAAGTTCATAGGTTTACGCTTTGGATCTGCATAACTCTTCTGCCTATCCCTGGCAGCTTTCAGGCGGTCACGAATTTGGACAATCTTGTCCGTCGTTTCAAAGACTATTTCCGGACCTGACAGCTGGACATCTCCAACTTCTGCCCAACAAACGGGCGTTCTACACTTTCTACCGTATAAAGCCTCGAAAGGCGCAGCCTTAATGCTGGTATGGTAGCTATTTTTGTAAGAGAACTCGATTAATGGTAGGTGGTTATCCCAACTACCACCTAAATCAATTACACATGCATGTAGCATGTCTTCCAACGTTTGAATAGTACGCTCACTCTGGCCGTCCGTCTGAGGATGGTAAGCCGTACTGAAATTTAAGCGCGTGCCCAAAGATTGTTGGAAACTTTTCCAAAAATGTGACGTGTATCTAGTATCTCTGTCAGAGATAATAGACACATGTATGCCATGTAAAGCTACAATCTTATCCACGTACAATTGGGCTAACATGTCGGAGCTATAAGTCTCCTTAATGGGTAGGAAATGGGCTGACTTAGTCAGTCTGTCTACGATCACCCATATCGTATCATTTCCTTTCCTTGTTTTTGGCAACTTGGTGATAAAATCCATAGTTACCATTTCCCACTTCCACGTGGGAAGTTCAGGCTATTGTAGCAAACCTGACGGCTTTTGATGTTCTGCTTTGACTTGCGCGCATGTCAAGCATTTAGCTACATAAGCGGCTACAGACCTTTTCAAGCCTATCCACCAATAATTTGCCTTAAGATCCTGGTACATCTTATCGGCTCCAGGATGAACGGAATATTTAGAGCTGTGGGCTTCCTGGAGGATAACATCTCGAAGTCCTCCATAAACAGGAACCCATATTCGTCCGTTCAATCTCAGAATTCCGTCTTTGCTAAGAGATAACTGTTCTTTGGTTGCTCCGAGCTTTTCATTAGGATAGTTAGCTTCCAACACAGCTTTCTTCTGTGCAGCTAACAACCTTTCGATCAAACTGTTCTTTATTTCAATGCTCTTGGCATTGATTCTAATTGGCTTCACTCTTTCCTTCCTGCTTAAGGCATCAGCAACCACATTTGCCTTGCCCGGATGGTATCGGATTTCACAATCATAATCATTCAACGTCTCCATCCATCGGCGCTGCCTCATGTTTAAATCCTTTTGGTTAAACAGGTGCTGGAGGCTCTTGTGATCAGAATAGATCACACACTTGACACCATATAAATAGTGCCTCCAAAGCTTCAGTGCAAATACAACGGCACCCAACTCCAAGTCATGGGTGGTGTAATTCTTTTCATCCACCTTTAACTGTCGTGAAGCATAGGCAATAACTTTGCCCTTCTGCATAAGCACACATCCCATCCCGGTGTGTGATGCGTCACAATAAACTACAAATTCTTCGATTCCTTCAGGCAATGTCAACACCGGAGCATTGCTTAACTTCTGCTTGAGAATATCGAAGGATTCTTGCTGCTTAGGACCCCAATCGAACTTTACTTTCTTATGAGTCAATGAAGTTAGGGGTGCAGCAATCCTTGAAAATTTTTCAATAAAGCGCCTGTAGTAACCTGCCAATCCCAAGAAACTGCGAATTTCTGTGGGAGTCTTTGGCTCCTGCCAATTCATGACGGCTTCAACCTTAGCGGGATCCACTTGGATACCACGCTCACTAACGACATGTCCAAGGAATTGGACCTTGCGAAGCCAGAATTCACATTTTGAAAACTTGGCATAGAGCTTCTCCTGCTGAAGTAATTCCAGAATACATCGAAGATGCTTCTCATGGTCAGCTTGGTTCTTCGAGTAGATGAGGATGTCGTCAATGAAGACGATGATAAATTTGTCCAAGTAGGGCTTGCAGACGCGATTCATGAGGTCCATGAATGCGGCAGGTGCATTAGTGAGCCCAAAAGGCATCATTAGGAACTCATAATGACCATAACGAGTCCTAAATGCAGTCTTGTGAACATCTTCCTCTTTAACCTTCAATTGGTGATAGCCTGACCTCAAATCTATCTTGGAGAAGTAACTTGCCCCTTTTCGTTGCAACTGAAGCACGTTGCATCTTTCAGTTTCTTGCAGTCCAAGGTCTTGTGTTCCTTGGACTTGCATATACAACATGCAAAAGTTCTTGATTGAGTCTGCGAGCTCGATTCAAACCTGCACTTCCCAAAGTGCTGTTTCTTGCAGACTTTGCACGTGGGCTTATCACCAGTTTGATGTCTATCCTTTTTAGTCTCAGACCCTTTCCTGTGGTCATTGTTTCCTCGATGCTTCTTGTTTGATCTTCGTGAACTGTCATCTTCACGTTTCCTCTTCTCTGCATCTGTGTTCCTCAGCGATCTCTGTCTGACCGCGTCCAATGTGAGGGACAGAGATATATCATTGACAGATCTGAAAGTAGTTGGCCGAGAGGCCTTCACGCTTGCCTTTATTTCTGGGGCTAAACCCCCAATGAAACGAGCTATGCGTTTGGGTTCCGGGGTCACCAAATACGGAACCAATCTTGACAAGGTGTTGAAACTCGTGAGGTAAGCTTGGCAGTCAAGATTCTTCATCACCAACGATAGAAAATCAGACTCGATCTTTTCCACCTCGTGTTGAGGGCAGTAGTTTTCCCTGATGAGGGCAACGAATTGTTCCCATGACATGTTGTATAATGGGATCTTCCCAGTGGCTTGAATTAATGATCTCCACCAGGCTAAAGCCTCGCCCTTAAACGATTGAGACCCAAACTTGACCACATCCCTCTCAGCGCATCCGCTGATATCAACAACGGTATCCATCTCATCTAGCCATGTCATACAGTCAATGGCTCCTTTCTCCCCGGTGAAATCCCGGGGTTTGCAGGAAACAAAGTATTTATAAGAACAACCCTTGTCACGGGGTCCTTGATTCATCATTATCTTCTGAGACGGATCACTATGATGATTTGAGGAGTGACGATCGTTATCTCCTTTCTTGGGTTCATCCTTCTTGGAGGGTGGCTTTGAATGCGGTGTAGATAGCGTTCTGCTTCGAGTTCCGCTATACTCTTCATACTGCCGTTCTAAGGCTTTTGTAACAGCGTCGTCTACTAACGCTTTCAGTTCAGCACCCGTTATATTAATTCGGGCGTTATCATTATTCTCCCTTGGGTGACTATTAATTCCATCCGAGTCAGTCATTTTAATTTGAACTGTTACATAAGACAATGACAATAGTTTACTTGGGAGTTTATTATAGAATTATCTTTTATGGCAATTCATTAACCATGGTATACATAAACCATATTTGGTTAATTTGTTAATCATATTTATTTAGGATTTTTAATCACAATTTATCCTAATTATAAAAACAATAATAGTTTTATTAGTGGCACAACAGGCCTAGTCACAAGGACATTTTTAAATTATAAGCTATGATTTCAGAGAATCAAGGCTTTAAGGTTTGAACATAGTTCATTCTCTTTTTCGGACAGGGAGTCATAGCTACCACTATCTTTTGGCTCATGTAGAAATGAGCAAGGCCCGTAGGCACTATATTACCAATGTATGGTCAAAATATGTTCATCTCAATTGATGATTTAAACCCATGATTCAGAGATCATTATTTGGGTTAGGAATCCTTTGAAGAATTCCTTATATAAGAATGACGTGTGTGATTTTAACGAATCACGTCTGCCAGGAGCGTTAACATGTTTTCAGATGCTAACAGGAATCTGAATCTTTTAAACACGTCTTACCATCTTGGCCAGGTCCTTATAATGACATTCAGGCTAGGTTTCACTCTTAAGATTTTTATTAATATTTAAATAGGCAGATTATTTATAAAGGAATGATTTTTGATTTATTTATTTCATGTATAATATATTTATGCACATAGTAACAAAAATGAAATTTTAAAAATCTTAACATTCCATAAATATTAAAAGATTACATATTGCCCTAAACGGGTCTTTTTAACAAACATTTACCCACGCAGGGGTCAAACTAAAATACTAGTCCACGCAGGGACTTAAACATACAACATACCCTCGTAGGGGTTAACATAAAGCTAGGCCCACGCAGGGGCTCAAAAGAAGCAAACATACCCACGCAGGGGTTTAATACAGCAAGACATGCCCACGCAGGGGCTCAATTGGAACAAGGAAAATACAATCAAGAATCGAAGGATTCAATGGTTCTTCTTGCTCTTCCCTTTTATTAAACTTGTCAGTCCCTGGAAGAAACTTTGTCGCTCTCTGCGATCTCTGTGAAAGTCGCGCTCGACCTGGTCCAATCTTTGAAGAATTTCTTCCCGCTCGGGTGGGGAAAACCGTGGCGGCTGTGATTGTGTACGAACTATAGGTCTGGCAGGTATTTGGTACCCATGAGTTGGGTACCCTACTCCCCCAAGGAGCTCCATACGGTCCTTCAGGGTTAAAGGCGTTGTAATTGGCCACTACCAAGTATGGGTCGGCTTAGGCGTAATTATAGTTGGTGTGAGCCGGCTGTGACAACCCTCACTAAACCAGGTATCCGTACGACTTAATTAATAATTAATTACTGCTTAATTACTGTGCTTGTTTGAAACTACTGATGAACTGCTACTTGATTACTGATACATGTACTTACTTGCATCATACTTTACTTACCGTCACTACATTATTTACATGCTGAACCTTAGTGACAAACATGATGCACAAAAGCACAGTAGCACAATAAACGGATAACCTATTGAACATGCTGATAAAACCAGCATCAGGCAGACACTGCCCCTAAGGCCTGTATGAGCCAGAAATATTTTACTACACTAGTGGTGAGTGTAGGGATACAAGGGTTGTAGAACTGCGTCTCTAGGAATAAGTACAATGACTGGATGTGCCTAAAACGTGCTCTAAGCACAAGAATTCAGCACTTTACATAATAATTCAGCATTTAGCTAACTAATAAAGTGCCAAAACATGAGAAAAATATTACTAGACACCTTCCAAAGTGTCATAAATGAGTTGTGTCACTAAAAAGGGTATTAACGACACTTTAAAGCTTTGTTAAGCACTTTAACGGATTACTATCCAACCGAACAACCGGACTATACCCGGAACATGAAAATGTTGTCATCTTCATTGTTTATCTTTTTCTGAGCCAGTTGGGGTCCCTGATTACCCTAACACCCGCTTTAAAGCACAACACACTACTAACCGGGTTAAGCACTTAACTAACTTACTTAACCTAACTATTATCCAACTAATTAGTTGAAGATGGACTAGAACCCCCCCCCCCCCCTCTCTAACCGTCCCCAACTAGAGGGGACACCCTTGTCCTTGTGATGATTATTTTAATCTTCCTTGCTTAGTATCTAGAAGACATAGCATCCATTGGATAATTAACTTGAAAATTGTCTATAAGTTCATGACTTAACACACATGATCATTCACTTAACACACACCACAACAACACTCCCTCTCTCTCTCTAAAGAAGCTACGGCCGAACACCCCCTTGAACACACCACCATTTTCGAGTTTAGTTCAAGCCATTCCAATCATCTACAAGTGTTAAGGGTCGCATATAAGGAGTCTTGGTGCAATCGGAAGGCGAAGGACCTCATTACATTGCTTTTATCCACCCTATTTGCGCTTAGATTCTTCCCTAGCCTCGAGCTAGTGGTATGTTACTTAAATCACCTTCTCGAACTATTTTAAAGTGGTTAATACGATTTGTAACGGTTAAAACTCGTTAACATACAAGATGACACACAAAAGTCTACTTAAAACACTAAAAATGGTGGTTAAAAGCTCATATGTTGTGTAAAACTTGTAGTATTTGATTTGTGTGATTATTTGGACCCGATCTATGTTGTGGTAGCTCGGATCGTCATTTAACCCGAGTTGGTCATGATCATGGATCATGACCTAAGGTTGTTTTGGAAGTAACAAGGGTTAAAGGATGAAACTCTACCACACACGAATCATGAACTTGTGTAAAAGCGATTTTGTTTGTGAAATAATGTTTAAAACTAGTAGATCTACGGATCTACAAGTGATATTTTCAAAGGACCAAGTGTCAAGAGAAAACATGCTTTTAAAGACGGATCTTACACTAACACGAATGGTTTTTAGAACACACAAGTGTGTAAACACTTGTGTAACACAAAGTTTCGACAAATAACTATTTCTGAAAAAGATGACGAGAAGTTGTAAAGACGGAACTTCCATAAAAACGAGGTTTTTACAAAATCGGATTGTTTTATATAAAGATCCATTAAAAGTAATGGGATTTACTTCATAGTTTGGATAAATCACAAGTTCATGAAATTTATGCGATTTATATATATTTTGACTAGTTTGTGGTTTGAACATTGTTTTGATTGAATAAGAAGATTGTTGGTTTGATTTATAAAAGAAAATGATACGCTTGAAAGCGTGGCCACCTCCAGTTACAGAGGAAACTCTGGCGAAATTTCTCCAAAAACCTAACACTTAGAAATATTTTCACTATAAGTGTTAGAAATACATTTTGACTTGTTTTCAAATTATAGATTTCGCCACGACTTATTTACAAAATACCGGAGGTGGGATTTCACAAAATAAGACGTGATACATAAATGTATTTAGTATATATTTTTCACAACATCATTTGTATAAGTGTTTATGATTATTTTGTGAACTACGTAAATATTATTTTTAGAGTAAAAATAATATTACAAAGTATTATTTTGGAAAATCACATGTATTAAAATATAATATTTTTGGGAAGAATAATTATATTTTGGAGTTAGGAATAAAATATATTAAGTGAGACTTAATAGTGTAATCCGAATTATACGAACGCACATGTATTAAATCCCCCATCCTTGGGAAGGAAAATGACTATCAAGTATATACAGAATGTAAACACGAAATAGTTGCCTAACTATTTCCCAAAAACTTAAACCATTAAGCTAAGGCACGGCCGTCCGTCTAATAGAATTAGTACGTGTAGGTCGTCACACAGCTGTTTGATTTGGAGGCATACTTGGTAGAGACGCACCCCGGTGAGTTCATGTCCCCCTTTTCTCTAACTGTTTTCAGTTTTCTTAACTGCGGGGGTGAAATACATGTTACTTTGATTACAAGTACTTTATACATGGTATGGTTAGCGTAAGGAGGTTTACTACTTAGATCATGTGAGTGGGTAGGAGCAATATGAGGCCATTAGTCCTCATGGCACGACCGAGGGACAGGAGCGGTAGATCTATCTGGGTGTAGCGAGCCCAGCCCCAGGCCAAACTAGAAACGGACCTCGGGGTGACTTTGTCCACATACAAATGCCGTGGCGAAATCTGCTAGGTTTGAGTCTCCCTATTTGCACTTCACATATATCAGTGGCCTTGCAAACCATTGGTGATCTCAATTCCCTTATTTGCTACGTACCAAGACTATTTTTATACTCACAAAGGTTTACTTACTCACTTACACATGAACTCGCTCAACATTATTGTTGATTTTTCAACTTACATGTATTTCAGGAAATTAAAGGATCTGGCGCGGTATGTCACGTTTTCCCGCTGCACTAGTTACGAGGTCATCCGGGTTTGGGGAAAATGTGACTCTTTCCTGGACAAGTCACAGTCCTTAAACTATGCTTATGTTATGTTGTGTTTGTTGAACAATGTTTAAGTCGTTAGAATGTGTTTCCGTTAAGACAATGTCATTGTATTTGGTATTTAAAACTTAATTAAATGGATGATCTTGCATGGTTTTATTTCATATAGCTTTGTTATGGTTAAGCTATGGTATTAAGAAGTCACACCAAATTAACCACGCTTCCGCAAAGCCAGGGTGTGACAGCTTGGTATCAGAATTGGCTAGTGGGACTAGGAGAATTGGCTAGTGGGACTAGGAGAATTGGCTAGTGGGACTAGGAGAATTGGACTAGGAGAATTGGCTAGTGGGACTAGGAAGAGCAGTCTGAGAGGCTGGGAGGCTAGTGGGACTAGGAGAATTATTTGAATGCTTACTTGGTGACTTATGTGATGATTTGATTATTTATATTCTATGACATGGGATGTTGTGTGATTGATGTTTGTAACATGGGATGTTGTGTGATTGATGTGATTATAACATGAGATGTTATGTACTATTACTATCATTATATACGTACGCTACATTATGACCTGACTTACGTATTATAACATGGGATCTTTACTATGGCCTGACCAACGTAAACCATCTTTTAGAAGATGCCGCCGAGACGTGAGACACACATGCCTACCAATGAGGCGGAACTCCAGCAAATTATCGCTGCTGCCATTGCACAATACGCCGCCTCTCAAGGAGGGACTAGTGGAAGCAACTCTGGCAACACTGGCAACAACAATAATCCACCTCATGGGTGCACCTACAAGCAGTTTCTAGACTGCAAACCGGTCAACTTTGATGGCACAGGAGGTGCTGTCGCCTTTGTTCGTTGGGCCGAGAAAACTGAATCTGTTCTTCGCATGAGCAAATGCGCACTAGATCAGCAAGTCACCTATATCTCAGGGATATTCTTGGATGGAGCCCTCTCTTGGTGGAATTTGCAAGTACAGACACTTGGTGAAGCTGCTGCCTACGCGCTAACCTGGACCGAACTGAAGGAACTTATGCGCAAAAAGTACTGCTCCCGCGCGGAAATCCAAAGATTGGAAACCGAGTTCTGGCATTTGAAAATGGAAGGTCCAAAGATCGCAGAATACGTTCAAAGGTTCCATGACTTATCGCATGTGGTACCCTACATGGTCACTCCGGAGTTCAAGCGGATTGAACGTTTCATTTGGGGATTAGCTCCTCAAATCATAAGCATGGTGACCTCATCCAAGCCTGCGACCATTACTGAGGCAATCGATCTGAGCATGGCTCTCACAGAGGAGGCCATTCGCCTGAACAAGTTTGATGATGCCGAGCCTAAGAAGAAAGAGACTCACGTCGAGTCATCAGGAGGTAACAAACGGAAGTTCTCAAACTTCAAGCAGGGCGCCAGTGTGGCGGTTAAGAAAGGAGGATCAGGCACGCCAGCTCAGGTTACAACTGGTAGTGGAAAGAAAGGAAAAGGATATCAGGGCACCCAACCCAAGTGTAATACCTGTCAACGCCACCATACTGGCCATTGTAGTGTGAAAGTATGCGAAGCATGTGGAAAGCCGGGCCACTTGAAGGATTCTTGTTGGGCTAGTGCTGGCCGGGGAGGCCAAGGAGGATTTGGGAATAGAAATAATAATCGAGGTGGTAATGGAAATCGCCCACAAGTAAACAATGGAGGAAACGGGAATCGAGGCCACAATGTGAATCAGGCTGGTAATGCGAACCAAAACAACAACCAAGCCGGAAATGGAGGTGGAAACAGGCAAAGACTTGGATGCTTTAACTGCGGTGATATTGGGCATTTTAAGAGGAACTGCCCAGAGTTGAACCAAGCCCGTGGAAGAGTGTTCCACATTGAAGCAAGGGAAGCGCGCCAGGATCCCAATGTTGTCACTGGTACGTTCCCTGTAAACCAACGCTATGCATCCGTTTTATTTGATACTGGCGCCGATTATAGCTTCGTGTCGTTAGAATTTAAGAATATGCTTGGTTTAGCCGCTAATAAGTTAGATATTCTGTACTCCATCGAATTGGCCAATGGGAAGTTAGTAGAAGCCAATGAAGTTATCAGAGGCTGTGTGATCGAATTGGGAGAACGTGAGTTTGCTTTGGATCTACTACCAGTCCAGTTGGGAAGCTTCGACGTGGTGGTAGGAATGGATTGGTTATCAGGCAACAAGGCGGAGATAGTTTGTCACGAAAAGGTCGTTCGTATCCCAACCGAAGATGGCGAAACAATTGTGGTTCACGGGGAGAAGCGTGATACGCCGTTAAGAATTATCAGCTGCCTGAAAGCGCGAAAGTGTTTGCAAAAGGGATGTGTTGCCTTCCTAGCACACATTGTGGATAAGAAGGCTGCTGAGCCAAGAATAGAAGACATCCCTGTCGTAAGGGAGTATCCGGAAGTCTTCCCAGAGGACTTACCTGGACTGCCACCTCAGAGACAAGTAGAGTTCCGCATTGACTTAGTTCCAGGCACCGCACCTGTGGCTAAGGCACCTTACAGACTTGCGTCGTCTGAGATGCAGGAACTGTCAACACAACTTCAAGAGTTGTTAGACAAGGGATTTATCCGACCAAGCTTCTCGCCTTGGGGAGCTCCGGTCCTGTTTGTCAAGAAGAAGGACGGTAGTTTTCGTATGTGCATCGACTACCGGGAGCTGAACAAGCTGACGATCAAGAATAGGTATCCTCTGCCAAGAATTGATGATCTGTTTGACCAACTGCAAGGTTCAAGTTTTTATTCAAAGATCGATCTTCGATCTGGATACCATCAGTTAAGAATACAAGAGGAGAGTATCCCGAAGACAGCCTTCAGAACTCGTTATGGACACTACGAGTTCCTTGTTATGCCGTTTGGTTTAACAAACGCACCTGCAGTCTTTATGGATTTGATGAATAGAGTTTGCAAGCCGTACTTGGACAAGTTCGTGATTGTGTTTATCGACGACGTCTTGATTTATTCAAGAACAAAGGCTGAGCACGAGCAGCATCTAAGAGCTATTTTGGAGTTGCTGAAGAAGGAACAGTTGTATGCCAAATTCTCCAAGTGCGAATTTTGGCTACGTGAAGTCAAATTCCTTGGGCACGTGGTAAATGGAAATGGAATCCATGTGGATCCAACCAAGATCGAAGCGATTAAGAATTGGGAAACGCCAAAGACGCCAACCGAGATTCGACAATTCTTGGGTTTGGCTGGCTACTATCGAAGGTTCATTGAGGATTTTTCAAAGATCGCTCAACCATTGACGCTCCTCACGCAGAAAGATAAGAAGTTTGATTGGGAAATCAAACAGGAGGAAGCATTCCAGATACTGAAGGATAAGCTCTGCAATGCGCCAATCTTAGCACTACCGGAAGGTACAGATGATTTTGTGGTATACTGTGACGCCTCACGTCAAGGATTGGGTTGCGTGTTGATGCAACGCCAAAAGGTTATTGCTTACGCATCGCGTCAATTGAAAGTGCACGAAAAGAACTATACCACACATGATTTGGAACTTGGCGCAGTGGTATTTGCATTAAAGATCTGGAGACACTACCTTTATGGTACAAAGTGTACAATTTTTACAGATCACAAGAGCTTACAACACATATTCAACCAGAAAGAGCTGAATATGAGGCAAAGACGATGGGTTGAGTTGCTGAACAATTACGACTGCGAGATAAAGTATCATCCAGGGAAGGAGAATGTGGTCGCCGATGCCCTAAGTCGAAAGGAGAGGATCAAGCCCATAAGGGTTAGGGCTTTAGAAATGATTATCCGAACCGATCTTTCCTTGCGCATTCGTGCCACGCAGAAAGAAGCTCTCAAGGAAGGAAACCTTGAAGAAGAATATCTCCGTGGAATGGAGAAGCTACTAGTACCAAACAAGGAAGGAACGTTATGTTTTGAGAAAAGGATTTGGGTTCCTTGGTTTGGAGGTTTAAGGAAGGTTATTTTCGATGAAGCTCACAAGTCGCGGTACTCTATCCACCCTGGAGCGGATAAGATGTACCAGGATCTCAAAGATTATTATTGGTGGCCTAGGATGAAAGGCGATGTTGCTGTTTATGTGAGCAAATGTTTAACATGCGCTAAGGTTAAAGCGGAATACCAGAAGCCTTCAGGACTTCTGCAACAACCTGAGATTCCCAAGTGGAAATGGGAACAAATCTCAATGGATTTTATTACAAAGTTGCCAAGAACGCCGAGAGGTCATGACACTATTTGGGTAATAGTGGATCGATTAACGAAGTCAGCACACTTCTTACCTATCAGAGAGAAGGATAATACGAGCAAGTTGGCCGAAATATACATGAGAGAGATCGTCGCGCGTCATGGAGTGCCTCTCTCGATCATCTCTGATAGAGACGGAAGGTTTGTGTCAAGGATATGGCAATCCTTCCAAGAAGCCTTTGGCTCACAATTGAATCTGAGCACTGCGTTTCATCCGCAAACTGACGGTCAAAGCGAGCGAACAATACAGACTTTGGAAGACATGCTGAGAGCGTGTGTTATGGATTTGGGCGGTAGCTGGGATAAGCATTTGCCTTTGGTCGAATTTTCATACAACAACAGCTACCACACCAGTATTGGTGTCACGCCATTTGAAGCCCTTTACGGACGCAAGTGCCGATCACCTCTATGCTGGGCTGATGCAGGTGATAGGCAGCTTGCTGGTCCCGAAATCGTCCAAGAGACGACGGACAAGATTGCGCAGATTCTAAAACGCATCGAAGCAGCTCGCCACAGACAGAAAGCCTATGCGGATCCAAACCGGAAACATGTGGAATTCCAAGTTGGAGAAATGGTGTTATTGAAAGTTTCACCCTGGAAGGGTGTGGCACGCTTCGGAAAGCGTGGAAAGTTAAATCCGCGCTACATTGGTCCTTTCAGGATTTTGGAAAGAATAGGACTAGTAGCATACAAGTTGGATTTACCTGCTGAACTGAATGGTGTTCACGATACATTTCATGTATCCAACCTGAAGAAAAGTCCAACTCAAGATAACATTGCCATTCCCATCGACGAGATTCATGTTGACGACACGCTCCATTTCGTTGAAGAACCAGTTGAGGTTACGGATTGGAAAGTAAACAAGACCCGCCGGAGCAGTGTCAAGCTCGTCAAAGTTCGTTGGAATGCCAGACATGGTCCTGAATACACCTGGGAGTGTGAGGACCGGATGAAAGAGAAATACCCCCACCTATTTCCTAAGAACCCTACATCTACAAGCAGAACTTAAAATTTCGGGACGAAATTTTTCTAACGGGGGGAGAATGTGACAACCCTCACTAAACCAGGTATCCGTACGACTTAATTAATAATTAATTACTGCTTAATTACTGTGCTTGTTTGAAACTCTTGATGAACTGCTACTTGATTACTGATACATGTACTTACTTGCATCATACTTTACTTACCGTCACTACATTATTTACATGCTGAACCTTAGTGACAAACATGATGCACAAAAGCACAGTAGCACAATAAACGGATAACCTATTGAACATGCTGATAAAACCAGCATCAGGCAGACACTGCCCCTAAGGCCTGTATGAGCCAGAAATATTTTACTACACTAGTGGTGAGTGTAGGGATACAAGGGTTGTAGAACTGCGTCTCTAGGAATAAGTACAATGACTGGATGTGCCTAAAACGTGCTCTAAGCACAAGAATTCAGCACTTTACATAATAATTCAGCATTTAGCTAACTAATAAAGTGCCAAAACATGAGAAAAATATTACTAGACACCTTCCAAAGTGTCAGAAATGAGTTGTGTCACTAAAAAGGGTATTAACGACACTTTAAAGCTTTGTTAAGCACTTTAACGGATTACTATCCAACCGAACAACCGGACTATACCCGGAACATGAAAATGTTGTCATCTTCATTGTTTATCTTTTTCTGAGCCAGTTGGGGTCCCTGATTACCCTAACACCCGCTTTAAAGCACAACACACTACTAACCGGGGTAAGCACTTAACTAACTTACTTAACCTAACTATTATCCAACTAATTAGTTGAAGATGGACTAGAACCCCCCCCCCCCCCTCTCTAACCGTCCCCAACTAGAGGGGACACCCTTGTCCTTGTGATGATTATTTTAATCTTCCTTGCTTAGTATCTAGAAGACATAGCATCCATTGGATAATTAACTTGAAAATTTTCTATAAGTTCATGACTTAACACACATGATCATTCACTTAACACACACCACAACAACACTCCCTCTCTCTCTAAAGAAGCTACGGCCGAACACCCCCTTGAACACACCACCATTTTCGAGTTTAGTTCAAGCCATTCCAATCATCTACAAGTGTTAAGGGTCGCATATAAGGAGTCTTGGTGCAATCGGAAGGCGAAGGACCTCACTACATTGCTTTTATCCACCCTATTTGCGCTTAGATTCTTCCCTAGCCTCGAGCTAGTGGTATGTTACTTAAATCACCTTCTCGAACTATTTTAAAGTGGTTAATACGATTTGTAACGGTTAAAACTCGTTAACATACAAGATGACACACAAAAGTCTACTTAAAACACTAAAAATGGTGGTTAAAAGCTCATATGTTGTGTAAAACTTGTAGTATTTGATTTGTGTGATTATTTGGACCCGATCTATGTTGTGGTAGCTCGGATCGTCATTTAACCCGAGTTGGTCATGATCATGGATCATGACCTAAGGTTGTTTTGGAAGTAACAAGGGTTAAAGGATGAAACTCTACCACACACGAATCATGAACTTGTGTAAAAGCGATTTTGTTTGTGAAATAATGTCTAAAACTAGTAGATCTACGGATCTACAAGTGATATTTTCAAAGGACCAAGTGTCAAGAGAAAACATGCTTTTAAAGACGGATCTTACACTAACACGAATGGTTTTTAGAACACACAAGTGTGTAAACACTTGTGTAACACAAAGTTTCGACAAATAACTATTTCTGAAAAAGATGACGAGAAGTTGTAAAGACGGAACTTCCATAAAAACGAGGTTTTTACAAAATCGGATTGTTTTATATAAAGATCCATTAAAAGTAATGGGATTTACTTCATAGTTTGGATAAATCACAAGTTCATGAAATTTATGCGATTTATATATATTTTGACTAGTTTGTGGTTTGAACATTGTTTTGATTGAATAAGAAGATTGTTGGTTTGATTTATAAAAGAAAATGATACGCTTGAAAGCGTGGCCACCTCCAGTTACAGAGGAAACTCTGGCGAAATTTCTCCAAAAACCTAACACTTAGAAATATTTTCACTATAAGTGTTAGAAATACATTTTGACTTGTTTTCAAATTATAGATTTCGCCACGACTTATTTACAAAATACCGGAGGTGGGATTTCACAAAATAAAACGTGATACATAAATGTATTTAGTATATATTTTTCACAACATCATTTGTATAAGTGTTTATGATTATTTTGTGAACTACGTAAATATTATTTTTAGAGTAAAAATAATATTACTAAGTATTATTTTGGAAAATCACATGTATTAAAATATAATATTTTTGGGAAGAATAATTATATTTTGGAGTTAGGAATAAAATATATTAAGTGAGACTTAATAGTGTAATCCGAATTATACGAACGCACATGTATTAAATCCCCCATCCTTGGGAAGGAAAATGACTACCAAGTATATACAGAATGTAAACACGAAATAGTTGCCTAACTATTTCCCAAAAACTTAAACCATTAAGCTAAGGCACGGCCGTCCGTCTAATAGAATTAGTACGTGTAGGTCGTCACACAGCTGTTTGATTTGGAGGCATACTTGGTAGAGACGCACCCCGGTGAGTTCATGTCCCCCTTTTCTCTAACTGTTTTCAGTTTTCTTAACTGCGGGGGTGAAATACATGTTACTTTGATTACAAGTACTTTATACATGGTATGGTTAGCGTAAGGAGGTTTACTACTTAGATCATGTGAGTGGGTAGGAGCAATATGATGCCATTAGTCCTCATGGCACGACCGAGGGACAGGAGCGGTAGATCTATCTGGGTGTAGCGAGCCCAGCCCCAGGCCAAACTAGAAACGGACCTCGGGGTGACTTTGTCCACATACAAATGCCGTGGCGAAATCTGCTAGGTTTGAGTCTCCCTATTTGCACTTCACATATATCAGTGGCCTTGCAAACCATTGGTGATCTCAATTCCCTTATTTGCTACATACCAAGACTATTTTTATACTCACAAAGGTTTACTTACTCACTTACACATGAACTCGCTCAACATTATTGTTGATTTTTCAACTTACATGTATTTCAGGAAATTAAAGGATCTGGCGCGGTATGTCACGTTTTCCCGCTGCACTAGTTACGAGGTCATCCGGGTTTGGGGAAAATGTGACTCTTTCCTGGACAAGTCACAGTCCTTAAACTATGCTTATGTTATGTTGTGTTTGTTGAACAATGTTTAAGTCGTTAGAATGTGTTTCCGTTAAGACAATGTCATTGTATTTGGTATTTAAAACTTAATTAAATGGATGATCTTGCATGGTTTTATTTCATATAGCTTTGTTATGGTTAAGCTATGGTATTAAGAAGTCACACCAAATTAACCACGCTTCCGCAAAGCCAGGGTGTGACACCGGCTGCTCAAACGGGTTGTATGCCCTTGAACCAGTGTAGGCAGGAATCGGGTTATCAAAACCCATCGGTGGTGGCTGTGGTGCAACTGGGTTTGAAGGTCCACGCATTTGCGGTTCTTCCTGTAGTGGCGGATAATGACTGCCACTTGAGTGTCGAGGAGAGCTGAAGTGAAAATCTCCTCCTCGTGCAGACATACGTGCTCCTGTTCTCCTACGCCTCGGCGGTTGCGGAGGTGCTGGCTGAACAGGTGGCGGTGGAGGCGGTGGCGTGACTGCCACGAACCGTGAATCCTAGAGGGATCCTGCTGTTGCTGCTGCTGGTGTGGCGACGAATGATGCGAGGGTGTAAAATACCACTCGCACTGGTTGAACCGTGCCTGATAACTGTCCGAACCATGGTAGGGTGATCCATGAAAAGACGAACCATCTGAGACTTCGATAGGATGGTTTGGGGTTCCGGTTGCGGGCTCGACGGGATCTGTGTCCTCGTCCATGTCCTCTGCATGATCGCCGGAGAAATGATCCTCTGGCCCCAATGGGTTAAAACCCACTGGTTCTTGTATGTAGTTTGTCGGGTTGAACCGGCCCTGAAAGACGAGTGTGGGGTCTCCAAAGGAATGGTGCGATGGAGATCGCTGTAGAGGTATGTAAGAAGGTTGAGGGTTGTCGGGCTCATTTTCCGACTGTGGCCCATAAGAGTTGTGAATGGGAGGTGTCGAACTCTGCGAGACAGATCGTCTCGCAGGTTCAAAAAGGTTTCTCCGGTTTTCTCTAGGGTCATCACTCGCAGTGGTGGAAGGAGCTCGCATGTGCGAAGGTCCTGCTTCATGATCATTGGGGGCGGTGATTGGCCCCTTGCCTCGTCCTCTTCGTCGAAAGAATCTTGGTGGCATATTTAATCCTGTTAATATAACATAAGATAACAACAAGAATATATAAAATAAAAGACAAAGTTAAAGATAATTTGAAACAACTTTGGATTGTTCCTATGTTCTTTGTCTAGACTCGAAAATTTTGAAATGTGCAATTGTGTAACTGAGATTAAACACAAAAGGCTAGTGTTTAATTCACTCAGCGTTGGCTCTGATACCAACCTGTCACACCCCGATATTTCCACGTTTGACCGGTGGGCCCGGTGGGGAGTATCGTGACGTGGTTGGCAACATAATAGTCAAACAACACAATATTTTAAACGCACAGCGGAAGCAAATGAAAGATATTTTTCAACTGAATAAATATTGTAATATCATGTATCACAAATAGTCGAAAGTTTATCTACAGAAGGATCGAAAATAAATAGGAAACCGTAGTTCAACAGACGATAGGCATCTTTAAGCTTGCGAGACTCTTTATTGATGCTAAGGAGAAAATCCAGCCTATTACGAGTAGTACCTGCATTTAATCTTTTTGGGAAAATACGTCAGTTTACACTGGTAAATACAATTAACCGACTCATTTTAAAAGGTTTAATAAAATTGATTTGGATGCACATGGCATAAACATTTTATAACTTGGGATAATTATTTAAATATATAATCTCGTAAAAGAATTACATGTTCCTTATGCGTTCAGTAGCCCGGATCGTGCCGGGTTAAAGATCAATAGACACACCACATTATTTATTTAGGCACTGACGGGTGTACGCCTACACCCCGCGCTTAGGTCGTGGCCATTTCATAAAATGATGTCAAGGATATCCGGGACATGGTCATTAACCTCCCAAAGGCTTTAAGCAAACAAAACAATTTAAACGGGCCGATCAAATATCAATTTAACCATCATACGTGGAAAGATTTAATGCCCGACCAAGCGGTATTTTATATACCGTAACCCAAGCCCGTATAGGGAAAATAAGTTAAAAGTATTTACCTTTGCAAGTATAATTCACAAACAGCAAATGCAAGTAGCTTTTACTGGTCCTCCTATTCTGGAACGAAGGTTTATAATAACCTATTAGAATCCTAACGGGTCTTTAGTTAAGCTTAAGCTTAGACCGGTTAGTTTTAAAGATACGGTTCGTATGCACGATTAAGCGAAGACCGGAATAGAATGTGATTTAGACCCGACAAGTTTGAAGACTTGCTTAATATGGGTATATTATACACATTCTGGATTTTGAGATAAAACCGATAAGGTTTGACCCGTTTCGGCTAATTTATGCAAACTAGTTACATAAACCGAACCGAACGCGTAATAAGCGTAACGGGTAATCATTAGAGCCATATACAGGTTTCCTAAGTTAATATGCCTCAAATATGTTGCGATATCAGTAAGATATCTTTTATTATGCCCGAAACGAATTTAAACACAAACTAGGCCCCGTAGAGGTAATTTGGTCATTTATAAGGTTATAAAAGAGTTTAAGTATTAACCTGAGTTACAGGTCTGATGTAATCAGCAAAGATACTCAATTTAATAAGTTATAACAGTAGGGTAAAGTATATAAGTGAAATTTATCAATTATAACCAAACTATGCACCGTAGGGGCATTT